>SKCR01038954.1:0-77865 GCA_019454045.1 Zanthoxylum bungeanum | reverse complement strand
TAAAATAGTACTTTATCCAAGATAAAGTATCTCCGCAATTAATCCCAGATTAATTAAGCTCGAATCATATGTCGTTGGTGAATCTTCGGGAAGCGACCCAAGAGATCCCTGGATATGTTGGCAGTAAATACGGTCGTCGGACTATCCGAACACGTACGTACCTCGTACTACATTTTTACCGATTTACGAGACAAGGTTGGCTTCTAGCAAAGCACCATGCCTACCCAATTCTCCAGAAATATTCTTACTGGAATATACGATCTTTATCAGGTGTAGTATACCGTAGTATTATGTATTGCGATCCAGTATCGGATGTCACGTGCGAGGCCTGGGGCTGGAATAGTGTCTGTCCCGTACGAAGCACATATCGGATATCAAGCAACTAGTCTCTTTGAATCAGATAATCATGACCTTGTCATATTATCCCAATGGTTGCAACACTATAGAGAACCAGTTCTGAATCCATGCGTGATCATCATCTCCATATGTCTGAAGTGATATTTCTGTCTTGACATCACATCCAATACACTACGATTCTCAATAAACCCAGAAGAGGCGTACACAGAACCTGTTAAAGCCCTGGATGACCAAAACCAAAGTTTACCGATTGTCGCAAGTATTAGCGATGCAAGTCTCAGGTTAAGACCAAATACACCTACCCTGAAGCGGACTCCCATAGACACATATACATACTACCAATGGGATTCTGTGGGGTCTATCCAAAGCGAAGCTGTTTTCCGTACCATCGGTGAAACACAACCTCCTATCGCACTTGCATAAGTATCATATACTTAAATATATGAGAACTATATTGTTATGCCCTCACAACGCGCACAAGTGCAATACTAGTCTATTCCGCATTATCGATGTCCAATCTCGATAATACTACGACTAGGGATATTTAATGATTAAACCTTTATGGATTGATACTGTCTGATATCATCTCAATCCGGAACTAATCATGTGGACTTTTACCATTTATATATGAAAGTAAATAAATTACAAAACGGTAAAAGGTAATTTCATTACTACATAGTTAATTTTGTACAAAAACACAATGTCTTTTACAAAACAGTGACGCTATGGGTCATAACTGTCCAACAAATCTTAGGGTTGTAATGCTTCTCTTGTCTTTCTTCTGAGTTATGGCTCCTTTTATAGGCCATCAAAGGTAGGTCTTATTAATGTATTAAATGATATACGTTTTGGATGCTTGTAACGGTTCAGCCAAATAATTCATGTAGGATGCGTTTCTCTTTATTTGGTTAGGCAGCTGGCAAATCAAGAGGTTGATCTCTCTTTGTGTAAGGGCCTGATAAGGTGTTTGGGCCATGGCCCAATTCTTGTTTGGGTTCTCTTTATTTGGTTAGGCAGCTGGCAAATCAAAAGGTTAATCTCTCTTTATGTAAGGGCTTGATAAGGTGATTGGGCCATTGGCCAAGTCTTGTTTGGGTCCTGTTTGGTGGAGGGTTTTGGGTTGTATCTGACATAAGGCCTGAAGTGAAATGTCAGAAATGCCATTGGCCCAAATTTGGCCCGTACAAGCATAATGTTTGATATTCTATGTACTAGACATGATATCAGTTTCGGCATCAGTGTGACCAGCTGATATCAATCTGATCTAGGTAATGATCATTGGACAGTCGTGGAACATATCTTGAAATATCTTAAAGGTACTAGGGATAAGTTTCTGATATATGGAGAAAATGAGCTACAAGATAAGGGTTATACAGACTCCGACTTTCAGGGAGATCCAAATGATAGAAAATCTACATCAGGATACATATTTACCCTTAACGGTGGTGCTGTTAGTTGGCGATGTTCAAAACAAGGCTCAACAGCTGATTCCACCACTGAGGCGGAATTTAAAGCGGCTTTAGAAGCTGTTAAAGAAGCTGTTTGGATTATAAATTTATCATAGAACTTGGCATTGTGCCTAGTATTGCAGATTAGATCCCATTATACTGTGATAATAATGGAGCCATTGCGTAGGCTAAGGAGCCAATGGCGCATTCCAAGTCTAAACACGTGGAAAGAAAATACCGCGTAATTAGAGATTATTGAGCGAAAAGAGATAGTGGTCTTGAAGGTTCAAGGACAAGACAACATAGCAGACCCGCTTACAAATGCCTTACCTCCTAAGATATTAGATAAACATGTGGAGGATATGAGACTACGGTACCATCCAGATTGGCACTAAGCAAGTGGGAGTTTGATGGAGTTGGTGCTTGGAGTGTCAATCCGAATTGTACATTTATTATTTATTAATAAAATAACTATATTTTCATTTCATACCTTATTAATGGTATTGTCATTATACGTATTAGATTGATGTATAGATATGCTAAGAATGACATCGACCTTATAATAGTCGACACTAGGTGTAAACTATTCTTAAAGTAAATATTCAAAGTCGTTGGTTTTGGAATACGGTCGAATTCCTATAACCTAGAAGACTAGCATATGTCGTATATTGGAATTGGAGTTCCAATGGTTTAACCCGATGTACCATGAGTTTTGGAAACCCGTATAGACATGTGGGTATTCGTTGAAGAGAATACTGAATGACTCATAGGTGATTCCTAATAGTTTGAAGTACACACCACCGTCAATAGACATCTCCTCGAGTCGAGTAGCATATGTAATCCTTTGACTATAGGATAGCATTGATTTTGTGCGAGATCCTCCAAACTTTGATGCCATGTATGTCAGAAATGTTTCATGGTCTGATCTCTAGATGTTCGTTGGGTGTGGACTGATGCACTCAGTAACCAAGTACGAAGCAAGATAGGATCTGTTGGCCCGTATGTGTACCATAAGGGGTTTAGGTATCCATGTGAAGAATCGTGGACATGTCGACATGAGATGTGCGTCTCGGAAACTTGACGGTATATTCTATGTTTCCTAAGCACAACTCGGATAGCCTACGATGGATGGATTATTAAACATATATGATGACCTCGACTTGTATAGTTCAGAAAGGTCGTTCGTGTTCTTCGCGAATTCGGAAGTGGCCGAATTGCGTACATATTAGCTAGGCTTTTATGACAAACGTGTCTGAACTTAGAGAATCCCAATATAAAGTGCACTCGTTGAGCACTTGGGTAGCCAATTAATTTTGATACAAGATAATATTCGATATTATAATTATCAACTAAGATAATCAATTGTTATTGGATAACATTGATTATTTACTTTGACCTAATTGGATTAATTCAATAATTATACAATGGCTTAATTGTAAAATCATAATTATCTCTACCATTTGAGGATATTATGGTAATTGTAAGTATGTAATAATAGGTGGTTTTGGCTTGATTTAATTGGATTAAATCAAAGTGGAAAATATTTAACTATTCCATTTCCTAATCCATGGCTTGATTTAATTGGATTAAATTAAAGTGGGAGCCAATGAAGATTAGTCACACCTAATTATAAATATTTGGACAAATTGGGTTAAGCTCACTTAAAAGTTGATTACACCTTTTATTAATTAAAAATTGCCTAAGTTTTGCTATAAATATCAAGCTTTAGGAAGGTTTTAATTACAAGTATAAGCATAAGCAAAAACTTGAGTAAGCTATACACAAGTAATTCTTGAGAGATTAGCCTAAGTTCGAGAAGTGTTTAGAGAAGCTTGCGAGGTCTTTACAACATTTCATCTAGGAGAAATCAAGATTGGATCTTGAAGTGAAGCTTGCTAGCATTGGAAATCAAGGTTGGATCTTGAAGTCAAGCTTACACACCTTGGAGGTTCTCCAACCATTTCAACAAATGAGAAGTAGATTGGATCTTGCATCAAGCTTACTAAGGTAATATTTGATCTTCTCCTAAACTATGTTATTTTGTGTATTAGATGCATGAACACATAGCTTAATGTTGAAATAAGGTTAATCAATTGTGTTAGGATACTTTAGAAGTATAAACACAATATATTTGTTATTAGGTCAAAATATTTATGTTAGACATAAACATAGAATTAGAGTTTGGAACTCTAAATTAAAGCTTAGAGCTATGGTTACCATTTTAGAATCACTTGACCACCTTTGGGTGAACTAGAATTGTTCACGAGACATTTCTTATTGGGATTCTAATTTGGTTTGTGCTTTGGATTCAAAATTTACGCAAGTGCGTATTTAGAATAAATTTATGTTTTTGTAAAAATATTTTATATTTTGAAAAACTTGATTTTTATTCTATAACATGTGTTGATGTTGGTTTTGATGTTAAAAATTAATTTTGAGTGTTTTTGAAGTGACTGAAGGAAAATAATTTGCAATTAAAAACAAAAAATATAAAATAAAAATTGATCACCGCACGGTACGCGCTACTCGCGTTGATTTTGTTTTGCTTCGTTTTGGAGTTTCCGGACTCCGATTCAGCCCCAGTTTTTTCCTACAAACTCGTAATGAAATATAGTATTTTATTAAATTATTTAAAACTACACCCATACTTGATATACATGGGTTAGACCTATTTCCGCTGCGTGGGGCACACTAATTAACTCTACATCTTCACTAACATATGTGCATAATATTAATTCAAATAGAATCAAAAGGAAAAGTATTAGAGAAAAATTCTCTTACCTTAAAGCAACTTATTTCCTTCTTCAATTTGCTTCCTAGAGCTCGTATTCTTGTTCTTGGGCTTGCTTCATATTTGATTCCTTTCATTTCCTTCAAGAATTCATCTCAAACTTGCAAAATATTTCTCTCTCCCTCATCTTGTATCTCTCAGCGACACTAGACTTGGGGGGAGAGTGTTTGGCTTTTATTTATTTCTTGGCTTGTTAAGTCTTTTCTAGAAAAATCTAGGTACCTCTACGCAATGTTGAAGCGGGCCGAAAATTATGAAACAAAATGGGCTTGTTTTAGCTAAATGTGGGCATGGTATAATTAGTAAATTAGTATGGTGTGCTTAGAAGACCCATTTATTAAATGTACCCAAATTATTTACTTTATGCATCCCATACTTTTATTAATTTTATACGAAGTCTTAAAGCCCACGAAAGTCCTAGCAATCCTTTAATCTGCCTTTATCACCATTATGCTTCAAAAAGAAAAACATTCATGCCAGATTTGTCGTTATTCCCGTTGAGTCATTTGTAAACTTTCGCTAGTGCACCGTCAACAATAGTTGTTGACAATAACGTAGCATCTTTGATATCCGAGTGTCATATATAGTTAGATCGGGGCAATCCACCACCAAGACGTAATAGAAGGGTTGCACAACAACCTGATCGCTATCTAGGGATTGGAGAGGCATAATCTATCGCCTCCGGTGATGGGGAAGATGATCCATTGACATATCGTAGTCAATGAATAATCCTGATAAAGAGGATTGGCTCAAAGCCATAAATCTCAAGATGAAGTCAATGTACTTCAAACCAGTTTGGGAGTTTGTAGACCAATCTGATAGGGTAAAACCTATAGGTTGTAAGTAGATCTACAAGAAGGAGAGAGAAATAGATGGGAAGGTTCGAAACCTATAAAGTGAGGCTAGTAGACAACATTAATTAAGACACTCATAAAGTAGTTCTTTACTCCCAAGTATAAAAGTGTTGAAATAATAAAATAACCTGGTAAGTTCAAGGTTGATCCACATGGAATAGATTTAATAAAATAAAATAACAATTCGAGTAACAAAATAAAAAGACTGAATTGTTTGAAGTGATGGATAATTTTAAATTGGGCTGTAATAATAAAATAAAATGTTGAGGCTAAGGGATCCACTCTTGATATTTCAAATATAATGAAATCTTACTTTTTATAATATATAAATTATCATTATTACCCTGTTAATTTACTCCATGAATTAATTATGCCAAAACATATAAAACCAATCATATAGGTGGTGACAATATTTGTCTATAACAAATCTAAATAGGTACTCAATTATGCCAAATTATATAAAACCATCCATAAAGACGATAACAAAGTTTGTCAATAATTAGTTCGTCAATAATTATTTCAGATTTAAATTATTCTCTCATATAAAATGGAGTAAAGTATTAGTGAATCAAGACACCCACAAATATAAAAGAGATGCAAATATTATAAGAACGTAATTTATATTTATAACATAAGTAAAATAAATCTATATTCTCATATTAAGAGTTTTAACCTTTACCCCACCGAAATGAAATTAGCTACTCATGCTTTAAATAAAAAACACTCATAATTTTATTTATGAATTAAAATAAAAAAGAGATTACAAGAAAAATAAAAAACACAAGATACTTCTTTCAAATTCTTCAAGAGAGAAAATGAAAGAATCATGAAGAGAATGACAGGTGAGCACCATTATTTATAGTAGAGGTGCTCATCCCTCAATTATGATTTACAACTTTACAAATCAAATACAAATAAGAAACTTTTACGAATTAATTATTTTTATTTTTCCTTTTTTGACTTTTTTTATTTTCTGTTGATTATTTTACAAACATTTGTCACAATTCATATTTCAACGTTTATTTATTTTTATTTTTTGTTTTCAATACTTAAAATTACATACCATTGATCATAAGAAGCCTCATTATTTCGATATGTGCTTTGTAAATTTTCATCAGAGCATTTTGGCGGAGAGAAGGAAAATGATTATGGAGTTTTGGAAGAGTTTCTTCTATGCCTTGATTGTAGGGTATCATTAATTTTAGGAAACTAGAAGAAATGACTTAGAGTCATTGAGTATCGTTCTCCGCTATTTAACTAGGGTGCAATACTTTGACAAAAGAGAAATACTGCGAAACACAATAAAAAATGGAAATTAGATAAAAAAAAAAAAAGAAAAAAAAAATAATTATAATATATCAATCACAGTACACTGGGTTTGAAAGGAAAATAGATTCTTGAAGATTTGAACACTCCGAAAATGATTTCAGACGTTGTCCATTTACTTTGAATACATCACCATCTATCGGATTCTCAATATCATAGCTTCATATGGGTAAACGTGTTCACAATAAATGGGCCATTCCATTTGGATCTCAATTTTCCAGAAATGAAATGAAAACAATAATTATAAAGAACACTTTTGGACCAAATTCAAATATTTGTCTTAAAATTCGACTATAATGAAAGGCTTTAGTTTTAGCTTTAAGTATTTTCACATTTTCATATGAATCATTCATTAATTACAGTTTACGTTTATGATTGTCATTTTCAAGGTTTGAATTGAATGCTTTAATAGCCCATTATGCCTTATGCTCAAGTTCTACAGGCAGATGAGAAGGTTTTCCATAAACTAGATGATATGGAGACATTCCCAGAGACGTTTTAAAAGCTGTTCGGTATGGCTAAAGTGCATCAGTCAGTCGAAAAGATCAATCTTTGCGATTTGGGTTGACCGTTTTTTTAAACTTTGTTTGATTTCTCTATTTCCTAGATCAACTTGACTATTTTTTTGAGGGTGATACGAAGTAGAAACTTTATGCGTAATTCCATATCTTTTCATTAAAGACTAAAAAAGCTTATTACAAAAGTATTTACCTCCATCATTTATAATGGCCCGAGGGATTCCAAATCGACTTAAAATATTTTCTTTAAGAATTTAATCATAATTTTGTGATCATTATTTCGACAGGAATCACCTCAATCCATTTTTAGACGTAATCGACTACAACTAAAATATATAAAAATCCAAATGACGGTGGAAATGGAACCATGAAATATATTCACCAACAATCAAAGATTTCGATGTAAATGATGGGATTTAAAGACATCATGTTTCTTTTATATATGGATCCCAACTTTTGATAATTTTCACAAGTTTTGCAGAAAGCATGTGTATCTTTTAATAATATGAGCCATTAAAATCCACACTATAAGATTTTTACAGCTGTTTTTTAAGATAAGAAGTGACCTATGCATGATTTTGAATGACAAAACTAAATAACACTACTTATCTCATTGTCCGAAATGCATCATCGGAAAATCTGATCAGAGTAATACTTGAACAGATATGGATCGTGCAAGTAGAATCTTTTAACTTCAGTCAAAAATTTATTCTTGTCTTGATGGCTCAAGTCTAAAGGTATTTTTAATATTGCAAGAAAATCGATAATATTAGCATACCAAGGCATTGTATTTACATAAAATAAAAAATCATCAAGAGAAAAGTCATTGATGGGAGTTATGTCAATTGATGACTCATTTATGAGTCTCGATAAATGATATGCAACTACATTCTCTGCTCCTTTCTTATCCTTGATTGTGAGATTGAATTTTTGAAGCAACAAAATCCATCATAGTAATCTTGGCTTTGCATTTTGTTTAGACATCAAATATCTAACAATAGAATGATCTGAATAAACAACGGTTGATTAACCAATTAAATAGGATCCAAATTTATCCAATGTAAATATTACAGCAAGTGGTTCTTTTTCTGTGATAGTGTAACTCATTTGTGCACTCTTTAAAGTTATACTTCCTTTCTTTGTCCTAATATTGCTTCAACTGCTTAATCACTGGCATCACACACTAGCTCAAAAAGAAAAGACCAATTAGAGGATTGTATAATAAGAGTAGAAGTTAAAAGACTGAGAATCTTTTCAAACGATTTCTGACATTCTTCTATCCATTCAAATGTTGCATCTTTTAATAAGAGGTTATACAATGGTCTGGATATGGTACTAAATTTTTTAATAAACCTCCTATAAAATCATATATGTCCTAAGAATGAACGGATTTCCCTGACTTTTTTTTGTGGTGGCAATTTAGAGATCACCTTTATTTTTACCTTATCAACCTCAATACCTTTAGATGACACAAAATAATTCATGAATCAGTCATGAAATGATATTTTTCCAAGTTTAACAGAAGTCATTTTTCTTCACATTTTTTCAAAATATTTTCCAAATTATTTAAGTAATTATCAAATGAGTTCCCAAAAATAGTTATACCATTAATAAAGACCTCTAAACAATGTTCAACCATATCACTATGTTTGTAGTTATTATAGGATCCCTTTCTGGAGTGTCTAAATATATTGCAAATATTCCAAAGTAAAAGTTTTTTTTTTGGAACGCAAATGGCAATTACTACCATGGATTCTGCATAGTTCAAGTTCAGTTGACCGAACCTTAGAGTAGAATAAAATTTTTACATTTTGGTTAACTTGGGTTAATCAAACTTGTGAGTTCAGTCAGCCGAACTTCTGGAAAAAAAGAACATGCATTCTGGATGAACTTCGGTTCACTGAAATTCTGATTTTGGATGATTGAACTTCTAGAAAAAAAAATTAAAATTAGTTTTTCGAAATTTCTGCTTCCGCTGTGCACTCCAGCCCTGATATTTGATATCAGTTAATGGGTACGGACTTACAAAACATAAGTCGGTATTTGATATTGGTTCACAGGTCCAGGCCGAAAAATTAAAAAGGTCGATTTTGCCTTTACCATTTTCCTACCACTCTCCGACACATCTAATGAACACCTATATGTCGATACGAGTCTCATAATACTCACGGTTTATTGAGAAAAACCATTGGAATCCAATTCCAAATAAACTACATGTACTAGTTTCTCAGGTCTACTTATCAATTAGGTATGTAAACCTTGACCATGAGGAATTTAAAAATGAATTATGTTGTGATATTTCTCAATGTCAATTGTGGCGTCTTTTGCAACTATATCACAACTATATGATGATGATGATGATGATGATGATGATGGTAATAATAATAATAATGATAATGTAATGGAAAATATCATTGTCCATTTCTATAATATGTATTTTAGATATGATTTGCATTGGCACTTGAGCACTAACCCCAACATCTTCTACAATTGCTACTTTGTCATTTCCTCCATCACTTTCGTTTCTCTCCATACTCTCTTTTACATCCAACTAGGGGTGTTCGCGGTGCGGTTTGGGTCAGTTTTTTCGTTTTTCCTTTTAAACCACGCGGGTTGGCTGTTTGGAAAATTAGAAACCGAAACCACAAATTTGATAAGGAAAATCACAACGATTCGGGTTGGCGGTTTAGCGGTTTGGGCGGTTTTGGTCGGCGGTTTGGATTATAAATTTTTTTTAAGGAAATTTTGTGTGTTTTCACATAATAATTGAAGAGAAAAAATACTTAATTTTCATTTATACATTGCATATTGTCATATGATCATTAAATATCTTAAATTTCATGGTTAAAAATGAAGAAAATATAAAATAATATCTAATTTGAACGTGGGTTTGTGGTTTAGGCGGTTCGGGTCGCAGTTTAAGTCAACATTTACGGTTTTAGGCTGTTCGGGTCGCGGTTGGGTCAAAACCACACACCGATCTGAAATATACGGCTCAGTTCCGATTGACCCGAAATTATTTTTAATTTTCTTTCAAACCGTGCGGTGCGGTTCAGGTTGGTGCGGTTCAGGTCGGGTTGCGGTTTGACCCGAAACCGTGATCACCCCTACATCCAACCCCTTATTTTCCAGGAGCTTTTCGCCCGGGAGAGTTCATCATGTTCATCTTCTTCAGGTTGGTTGATTTGTTGGACAACTTTTATTATTTAGATCTCCTGATATATAAATTCACTCATGTATATTGGTAACACTTCAATCTTGCGTTGAGTGTTTTTTAGTTTTTTTTTTTGTGCAAGAATAATGATTCTTTTATTTAGCTTATATAATATATGTTCGGGTCGAATGGATAGTTTTGTAGCTTTATGGTTCTCTTAGGGGCGCTTGTAATGTCTATTAAATTTGTCAATTTTTCTTATAGTAAATTATATGTAGGTATGTCCCCAGAAAGGCGTGGCTTGGTGGTGTAGGGCTCAGGGTCTCACCTTAAGGTCATGAGTTCGAATTTAGGGTGTACGTTTCTTGTAAGAGCTTGTGAGAGCTCCGCTTAAACTCGGAAAGGGTGGTTTGGCGGTGGGGTTTCCAACGATTTCAAAAAAAAAATTATATGTAGGCAGATATAATTAAAAAAAAAATTGTTCAATTTATGTATGTTGTTTCGCTTCTATATAAAAATATATATTCATATCAACACTGCTTCGAGGTGGGAAGGCCATGTTAGTCATTTAATTCCTCTAGCACCTAAGTAGTTTTAGGTGTGAATCTATTTTTCTATTAGTTACGAGGAAAACACAGTTCATATATTATTTTATCTTGTTAAGTTTTGTCATAAATAGATTTGAGTCATATATATTCCGAAGTAATTATTCGAGCTGAATTCTTGGCATTGTAATTACTTGACTTGCTATGATGTATGGTTAGGTCTTTCGACTATTTTTATACAAATGCATCTTCAAAAGTATTAATTAATTATTATTTTTTAATTTATTAACTAATTATTAATGTATTAAATTACTAACGTATTAATTTATTCTTTTATTAATTTATTATTTTAATAAAATATTAAATATTATTTTATTATTAATTATTGATTAATTTTATTTATTATTTATAAATTAAGTATTAATTAAGTATCTGTAGGAGCGAAGCGGGGTTTACCACTATGCCTATGATGCTCGGCGACCATGACACTATTGGGCTCGCAGCCCGTAGAGAGTACGAAGTAGCTCGCGTGGGACTAAATCGGAGAGTAAATGAGTCACCACCCAGTGTGAACTGGGAAAAGATTTAAGGCCGCACTCGCCCCTCGCAAGGGAAGACCTCAAACCGTTGGGTTCGGAATGGTCCCTTACTTATGCCAGTATAATAAACGGGTTCACACAATGGTATAGCCAAGTCTTATGCAGTTCATGCAAGATAATTAAAATAAACACACAAATTTGCACACCATAAACATTAATATAAATAAAAGCAAATTAAATTAAGAAATACAAGGTACGATAACAAGAATCATAATAATCAAAAGCAAATAAAGCGTCAATAAATAAATAGTAAACAAAAGTGGGGTTAATCACACATATATGAATATTTCCCGAGTGGTACGTGGAGTTGTATCCCAAGTAGAGACTGCACTGCCGTCCATTCGGATTAGGCTACGGAATTTATATATGGGTTTCCATCCGATATACCGCAAGGGATAATAACATACATAATCATCAATGCAATGTAAACAGACATAAAAAATATAACCATGCATATGCGGATAATCACCAATATGAATAAATAAAATAAAAGGGCAAAATAATGAAACAACGATAAAAATATAAATAACAAAATAAATGTGAAATAATAAAATAACAATGAAAGTGAATAAATAAATAATAAAAAAAAAGATAGCACTAAATAGATCAAAATAAATAAATAACAAAATGCCGATGAAAGAAAAGAATGTGACCATAAATTTGGTCGTCTTTGATGTAGGACTTCGCATAACCAGCTGGACGTATTTCAAGTCCAGCCAGGCAAGCAGCATCCGGAACTATAAAAATAAATAGGGTAAGGGCGCCCTCAGGTCTTACCTTTCAAGTTGATTTATCGGAAGTGCGTTAGCCTGTTGCCAGAAGGATCGAAGCTTGGTTCGCTGGTTTGCTGTTTTTGGTTGCTGTTTTACTGTTTCTAGTTGTTGTTTTCTGGTTGCTATTTTGTTGGTTTGCTGGTTGCGTTGTTTGCTATTTTTGGTTTTTTTTTGCTGCTGTTTTTGGTTGTTTTTTGTTGCTATTTTTGGTTATTTTGGTTGTTGTTTTGGTGATTTTGGGTTGCTGTTTTGGTTGTTTTGGGGCTGCTATTTTGGTTGTTTTGGCTGCTATTTTTTGGTGTTTTGGGCTGCTGTTTTTGGTTGTTTTGTTCACTATTTTGGCTCACTGTTTCGGTAATTTAGATTGTTGTTTTTTATTATTTGGTTGGTTATTTTTGTTGGTTTGTTTTTCTATTTTCTCGGTGGTGGACTGCTGGTTTGTTTCGATTTTTTGGCTATGTTAACGGTGGTGGGCTGCTGGTTTGTTTCGGTTTTGGTTGGTTGATGTTTTTAATTTTGGTTTGCTGTTTGTTTTTTGGTGTTTCAGGGTTGTGTTTCTCAGTATTTCAGGGTGTGTTTTTTTCGGTGTTTCAGGGTTGTATTGTGTGTAGTTTTAGTGGTAAGAAGAAGAAGAAGAAGGGAGCCGTCCAAGGTCTAGGGTTTTTCTTTGTAGTTCACACCTGAAGCCCCTCTTTGTGATGATTGGTGTCCCTTTTATAATGTTTTGAAAGGATTTCTAAATAAGGGAACAAATCATGTCTATTTTGGAAATTTATTTTGGGAAAGAATCTTGTAAATTTGGTGATGAGGTGATTTCAAAATCTCATTAAATCGGAAAGTGATTTGAGGGGATTTTAGCATGTGGAATGCATGGGATTTCATATCTTGTTAAATTGGAAGGTGTTGATGAGAGAATTTACACATGTGAATTGCATATGATTTTATATATTGGGAATATTTGGGCCTGTGCATGGGTTGGATTACATGGGCCTTGGGCATGTGCATGGAATGGATTACATGGGCCTTGAGCGTGTGGATGGATTGCATGGGGTCTTGGGGCGAGGCTAAGGTTTGAAATAGAAACTGACTGAGCGAATCTGATGCTGGCTAGTGAGTCTGAATCCGATGAGGTGCTAATTTTAGAGGTTTTCCTTCCTTCTAGCATTCATTTTTCGTAACTTCCACAACTTTTCAGGTAGTGCCTCCATACGAGGCTCATCATTGGGCTTATGCAAAAATTAAGTGTCTACAGTTGCCCCCACTTTGATGGGGCTTGTGCAGTGAGTGACAGTGACAACCATATCAAAGTCATGCATGTACTTTTGCTTACCTGGTTCGTCGACCATTGCCGGACATACCTGTTGTTTTGCTGCTGGTGTGTTAGATGCTTCGATCTCTGATTTTAGTTGATGGCAAGGTGCTTCAACCCCTGGGATTTATTCCCGACCTATGATGGGTGTGAGATACTTCGATCTCTGGGATTCATTCCTTTACTAAGTTGAGTTGATGGCGAGGTGCTTCGACCCCTGGGCTTCATTCCCAAACCATCTTGGGTGTGAGATACTTCGATCTCTTGGCTTTATTTCTGAACTGAGTTTAGTTGATGGCGAGGTGCTTCGACCTCTGGGCTTCATTCCTGAACCATCCTGGGTGTGAGATGCTTCGATCTCCAGGCTTCATTCTCGAACTGTGCTGAGTTGATGGCAAGGTGCTTCGACCCTTGGTCTTCATTCCTGAACCATCCTGGGTGTGAGATGCTTCGATCTCTGGGCTTCATTCCTGAATTATGTTGAGTAGATGGCAAATTACGTCGACCCTTGGGCTTCATTCCTGAACCATCCTGGGTGTGAGATTCTTCGATCTCTCGGCTTCATTCCCGAATTGTGTTGAGTTGATGGCGAGGTGATTGGACCCCCTGGGCTTCATTCCCGAACCATCCTAGGTGTGAGATGCATCAATCTCTGTGCTTCATTCCCAAACTGAGTTGAGTTGATGGCGAGTTGCTTCGACCCCTAGTCTTCATTCCCTAGCCATCTTGGGTGTGAGATGCTTCGATTTCTGAGATTCATTCCCGAACTGTGCTGAGTTGATGGCGAGGTGCTTCGACCCCTGGGCTTCATTCTCGAACTGAGTTGAGTTGATGGCGCGGTGCTTCGACCTCTGAGACGCTTCGACTGACGGAGTCTTAAATCAAGTCCCAAGATCAACAATCAAGCATAAAAACGAGTATGAACACAACAAAGGAGGTGCGGAATATACTCACATTGAATTCGGTTTTGATGAAATGAAGAACATGCGTTTTTACCTCCCTCCAAGCTCGGCAATGGCTTCTGGAACTGCAGTGGAGTGCACGGTAGGGGCTGTGAAAGTCTCCTCCATGTTCGGCCATTGAAGACTCCATTGAAGCTCCAAGCTTCAAGCTTCCATGCTCAAAGAATCACTTCCCTATCACCTATGTATCACTCATGGTGTGCTAGCACTAAGTCTCCTTCAATTTGCTTCTCAAATGTTTCGGTGAAACCAGAAAAAATCAAGAAGAAATCGGCTTGAAGCCGTGAAGAAGATGAGAGGAAAAGAGAGGGAAAATGAAAAACCGTATGCCCTGCATGTTGGAGAGAGAGAGGACCGAAATAATAATTGTAAAAAATGGAAAAGAAAAAGTAATAATATTATTCATTTATTTTCAAAAAATAAATAAAACATATATATATATTCCAAACCTTTTCATATTCCATCTCCTTTACTTTTTACTTTAAGTCACATCACATCACTTTAATAAAGTGACATGTTGTCAAGTCACATCACTCAAAGTGACAATTGATTTGACGCATGATGTGACAAACGATTTGACGCTTGAAGTGACTCGCGTGCCGCGCTCGAATTCGAAATGCGAATGCGCTCGCAATCACTCTCAGGCTCGGGTTCGCTAATTCCAAATTAACGAATTTTCCGTCGCGTCGTAATTAAATGATTACGCCTAGCGAATTCACTATTCACGTCGCTAACGAATTAATTCTAAATTAATTCGTTCGCCCGAATTAAAATCTAATTTTAATTCCGCGTCAAAATCCAATTTCGATTAATATATCGAATATTAATTTATCGATTAATTCCAAATTAATCGTTCTCTCTCTTTAATTAATATTTTATCCCAGATAAAATATCTCTGCAAATAATCCCAGATTAATTTTCTCTCTCATCGAATTAATCCCAGATTAATTCTATCTCTCTCTTCTAATTAATCCCAGATTAATCAAAGTGCGAGTCATACGTCATCGGTGAATCTTCAGGAAGCGACCCATGAGATCTCCGGATATGTTGGCAGTAAATACGGTATCGGACTATCCGAACACGTAAGTACCTCGTGCTACGTTTGTACCGATTTACAAGACAAGGTTGGCTTCTAGCAAAGCACCATGCCTACCCAATTCTCCAGAAATATTCTTACAGGAATATATAGATCTGTATCAAGCGTAGTATACCGTAGTATTGTGTATATCGACCCAGTATCGGATAGTCACGTGCTAGGGCTGAGGCTGGATAAGTGTCTGCCCCGTCCGAAGCACATGTCGGATGTCTGGTAACATAGTCTCTATAATCGGATATACATGACCTGGTCACAATATCCCGATTGGTTGCGCAACACTCAAGAGCACTAGTACCGTATCCTGCGTGACATCAACTCCAATATGACTGAAGTGACACTTCCGTCTTGACATCACACCCAATACTCTACGACTCTCTGATAAACCCAGAAGTGGTGTACTCAGAACCTGTTAAAAGTCCCCTACCGCCAAGAACAAAGTCTATCGATTATCGTAAGTATTAGCGATGTAAGTCTCAGGTTAAGACCATACACACCTACCTTGATTTCGGCCTCCCATAGACACAGTCATAATACCAATGGGATTCCGGGGGTCTATCCAGAGCGAAGCTGTTTCCCGTACCATCGGTGAAACACGACCTCCTATCGCACTTGCATAAGTATCCAATACTTATATATATGAGAACTATGCCGTTGTGCCCTCACAACACGCACAAGTGCAATACTAGCCTATTCCGCATTATCGATGTCCATTCTCGATAATACTCCGGCTAGGGATATTTAATGATTAAACCTTCGGGGACTGATACTGTCTCATATCATTCTCAGTCCAGGTACTAATCATAGGGACCTCTCTTCATTTATATATCTATGGTGATCTAATCACAAATGATGAGAGTGCAATTTCTTGTCACATAGTTAATTTGCTACAACAACACAATGATCTGTGCAAATAGTGACGCTATGGGTCATTTTGTCCAACAATCTCCCACTTGGCACATAGCCAGTCACTCGAGTGTCTAACACCCGAACTATGTACAATTCGCTCAAATGCTGAGGAAAGGTTTTCGTCAGCGGATTTGCTTAATTATCGTCTGACGCGATTTACACGATCATCACATCGCCACGATGTATGATCCGAACGAATCAGATGATATAGAAGTATATATCTGGATCGTCGATGAGACCTTTAATTCCTTAGCCTATGCTGACGCCTAGCTCAGCTGCTAACAGAACTTTATCTAATCTTATTAGATTTATTTTCGACCCAGATGGTCTTCTATTGCTGCCTCAGCTGCAGCAATAATCCGCATTTGTTGTTTATTCGGCAACAGTTATCTTGCTAGGAAGATTTCCAGCTCACTGTCCCCGTTATTCAAACTTTATAGTACCGTAGTATTTTAATTGTTTGGAAACTTGCAGTAGTGATCCCAGTCACTACAAGTTCTCCTTCTCCATAGTTTAAGATAGCATCTTTAGTTCTCTGAGATACTAACAGATGTTCTCAACTTCAATCCAGTGACTATCACTTGGATTGACCCGATTGTGACTCCATATGCTCGAAGCATATGAGACACCAATACAAGTACATTTTAAATGTACAATTTCCAGAGAGTGTTAACAACTCCAAATCTATCACAGTAGATCTTTATTCCTTGAATAAAGGTTGTTACTCCCAGAATTCTACGGAGAATTTCTATTAAAGAATATCTATGAAAGCCAAGCTTTCACCAATTGCTTTATGGGAATTTCACTGTCAGTGCGCTCTCCCACTAACCTCCTTATATACACAAGAATTATTTCGTTTGAGTTAAATCATAAACCATTATGATTATTTCAAAACGTCAGTTCCAAGAACCTTATGCTTGCATTGATCCAAACATGGATCGAATAACCCGCAAACCTTGTTTGTCGGTTATACAAAATCGTCAGGATGTTGTAAACATCCTCCAAAAGGTTTCCTTTTCAGGAAAGCGATTTTGATTTATAACTGACACATTTTATAAATGAAATATACAGTTATTTTCAAGCATTTTCAAAATGGATTTACCATGGCAACAGGTAAAAGGTTGAACCGTTATTAACACAATGTTGATAACGATACCTTTCCGTCAAAAGCCTAGCTTTGTACGTTGGTATGTTGCCATCCATGTATGTCTTCCTTGAAGACGTTTAATGTACCATAGGCACAATGCCTTATGGTACAACAACTAGTATCCAAAATAGTTGTTATACATGGAATCCATTTCGGATTCATGGCACTTTGCCGTAAACATAGAGTCGATACCTCGTATCACTTCCTCTAAACGTAGTCGGATGGTACACCTCCATAAGATTGACATCTTAATGAGGTTAGATCAGAAAACTATACCCTAGGTTGTTTTCTGACTCTATCGATCTACTAGTTTCTTGTGTATTTGAAGATTAATGGTATAGATTCATCATAGATGAACTATTTATGTTCCATTAATGACTTCGTGCCATGAACAGTATTACTCCGATTTTCATCGAGTATCACTATCCTCCCACTGACCACTGCATATCGGTATTCCTCTCAGGAAACCGCATGGTGAGCAACAATCATATTGTTCTCTTGTGAGATTTCTAAGTACTATACTTATGGTTTCCTTCAGGATAACCTATATTGGCACTTATCCAATTTGGGTTTTAGTTTGGTATCATCCAAACGTTATGCCTCGCATACCCAAATTATTAGGAGTAAGAAACCCCGTTTCTTTCCTGTTCATATCCTATATGATATCTGTCAAACAGATTTATATGGAACCTTATTCTAAATAAGTTTTGCACTGTTAATACATATCATGTTTGAAGGAAATGATAGCTCAGAGCGACTCGTGATAAACCTTATCATGTCCAACAAAATTCGGTTTTAGTTCGGACACACCGTCTAACTGACGTGTCTCGTTTAATTGTGTCCTAGACAACAATGCCATAAATAAGTCTCTATTGATCAAATCAATTTGAGCTATTTATTTGTCATTTATATGTTTGAGATTTTATTATATTCAAAATATAAATTCTGTTATTTACATCTAATGTATTTATCTCAGTATCATCTTTATATAATAAACACTTTAGTGTTTTAGAATATAAAGGTTCACCCGCAGTGGGTTAAACACTGATAAAGAGATAATGTTTCTAGTCAAACTAGTTACATTATAACAGTTCCTAATTTAAGTACACACCCAAATGGTAGTTCCTAAACTTAGGTATCTACGGTCGAAACAGCGACTTTCGTCCCGTTTCCGATTCGCAGAGTAATCTCATCTGAAGTCAGTATCCTGCTTAAAGCAGATTCTGCACAACAGTACATATTTATGTATCACACTAAGTATTTAAAATCCAATTTCAATACTAGTTGTGAACATAATTATGATAACATATTTGAAGTAAGAGCCTTGCTCGTCTTCAATTCCTTCTTAGGATTTGTTCTATTATCTTCCTAGAAGACCTAATCCTTAATTCTGATTCAGAAATTAGGGAGTCTACTTTGACAAGTATAATGGATTAAGCGCTAAAGTTATCATTATATGAATATTCCAAATTTCATATTCCACTTATTCGCTTAACTCCGGGCTTTAGGCATAATTCATTATTTTATCAAATAAAATAACTTACTAATTTCCAAGACCATCTTGAAATTATTCCCAATTTGAAAATTAAATCATTTAAAATATTTTAATCCAAGATTATATTTTAAATATCCTTCTTTTCAATTTTATCTTGATTACAATAGTCCAACTATTTAATCAACGATTAGTGGTACTATTTATTATAATGATTATAATAGTCCAACTATATAATCAAATATAATCCAAATTAATTAACCTCAATTACATTGATTACTATAATCCAATTATAAAATCAACTGTAAACTGAAATTAATTAATTCAAATATATTGATTAATATAATCCAATTATATATAATCAACTATAATACAGTCCAACTGTTTATTAAAACAACATAAAATATTAGTCCAACTAATACTTTGATTAATATGACGAATAAAATAAAATGAGCGTGTTTAGCGAGTATTCGAACGAATGTTGCAAATTCAATACTTGCTTCCCACTATTTTTCGTCGAGTCTCTAACCCTCTATGGAGTACTCGGGAAATCGTGTTTCCTAGTGGGCTAGGATCCCGTTAAATAACACACAACCTTGACTTTGGCCAATAAAAGCTGTATGCTATTTAACTTAGGTAGATCTCTATGATCAATTGGATCTCATCCAATTCCTAGATCCGGTTAGGTGGACATCCAAGTCCGAAACATATGTATAATGTCAATGTATCCATTACATTTTCCTAACCCTATCCTCCGAATCATCTAGGCCTTGGCTTTGGCCAAAAAACAAACCTAATGATTCCAGTTAAGCGGGACCCATTGACGAGGAAAGTTTCGTAATCAATGTCATTGGACAAAAAGTGATCTTGACTTTGGCCAATAAAAATCACGATTTGGACAAGACACCGATATGCAACAAAACTCTCATGATTCAAGTACATCCTTGATTGACAAAGGCCTTGACTTTGGCCAATAAAAACCAATGCCAACTTCGGATCTTGAACAAGAATCATTCAATGGAAGGATATTTGCTTAATATAAAACGAGGGTTTTTCGCGTGCAAATTGGCTATCAATTTAATTATCTTTGTTAAGGTCTCATCATCATACACCCTTAACATGCATTATAAATACATAATAAAGCGTATATGAAAATAAATAATAATGATATGCGGATGGATATTTTACACATTGATCCTAGATCAAATCTCTCCCTTTCTCACTCAAGCTAGCACTTGTACTACTTCTACCCGTTACACTACACTTCTAAAGAAACCTCTTTTACATAGAGGGAATAGGTGAGAAGAGAATACAATGAAATAGGAGATAAGGCTGGACACGCAGGTCCAATTAATAAATCAAATTTATTACAATTTCCAAAATCGCCCCACCCGGCTAATATCCATCCGATATACATTATTCAAACATCACAACCATGTATTCATACAAGCATGTTATCAATCAATCTAATCAAATTAATTAATCTTGATAATTAGTGATCATCCAATGTTCAAACAAAGATTTGATTTTGTTCGAGTCAAACTCGTATTGCGAACACGTACTCAAAGTACGATTTCTACTAATTAAATTAAATTACATGATTAAATCCAATTTAATACGTATTTAATTCTAATTCATTATTTAATTCCAAATTAAATATTACACTTTATAAAATAAACCTTTACGACTTAAATTCCAAATTTAATCGTTACGGGTCTCAAAGCCCGATTAATATCCAATATTAATTTAATTAAAGTCCAATGGGCTTTTAATTAATTTCTTGAGGCGTGGACTTTTGGTCAACTCGGGTCAAACCCGCACCAAAGTCCAATCCGGGAGTTACCCCATAAGCCTTTAAATTAATTTTGGCCCATTAGGCCCAATTAAATAATTAAGGTCCATTAAGTCATAATTGGACCTTTTGAATTCGGTTTTGGGCCTAATTGGATCCAACCAATTTTGCCTAAACCCAACTTTGTTACAACAAAGCTCAAAAGCCCAATTACAACCTAACAAGCCCAATTTCCAAAATCAAGCCCAAATTAATTAACTTAAAAAATTCCAAATTTCACAATTAATTAACCTAAGTGTAATACACAATCAATTACCCAATTAACATTTCTAAAACATCAATTAGCCTAACTAATCATGCACTTTAACAACAAATAGTGTCCAACACAATTCAATTAAAATCAAACCCAATTTACATGCTTTCAAGTCTCGGCAATTAGGGGTTTTTCAATTCGATTCGGTTTCAATCCAATTGAATCCACAATCATCATTTCCCAAATCAGTTTAACTCATCCAATGAATCAAACAACAAAAATCACCATGAATTTCATGCCTTTGATTTTCGGCCAACCCACTAATTTTGGGCAAAATATTCCAAATCAAAATTCAATCCAATTAAACTTCAATACAACATTACCCAATTGTTGTAAGTCACCCAATGATCAAAAAACAAAATAATGCCAAGCCAATTTAGGGTTCATATTTTCGGTCCAAGCTTCAATTTTTGGGGAAAATTGGATCCAACCAAATTTCTTGAAATTGATCATGCACAATCTTAATTAAACATCATCCAAGCATGCTTAAACAATCAATTTAACCAAAACAAGTCAAAATCGATTTTGCCCAATTTAAAGTTTTGGCCAACATTAAGCAAATTGGGGAAAATCAATCCAATTAATTTTTCATCAAAATGATTACATATAACTCAAATTAAATCATATACAAGCATTCTTAAACAAACAATTTGTTAAAATCATGCTTAAATCAAAAAGCCCCAAATTTGCTCAAGAACCCTAATTCGTTTTTATGCAACCAATAGCTCTGATACCATTGACGGAGTTTTAAATCAAGTCCCAAGATCAACAAATCAAGCATAAAAATGAGTATGAACACAACAAAGGAGGTGCGGAATATACTCACATTGAATTCGGTTTTGATGAAATGAAGAACATGCGTTTTTGCCTCCCTCCAAGCTCGGCAATGGCTTCTGGAACTGCAGTGGAGTGCACGGTAGGGGCTGAAAGTCTCCTCCATGTTCGGCATTGTATCTACCATTGAGCTCCAAAGCTCACTTCAAGCTTCCATATCTCAAAGAATCTCTTCCATATCACCTATGTATCACTCATGGTGTCTAGCACTAAGTCTCCTTCAATTTGCTTCTCAAATTTCGGTGAAACCAGAAAAATCAAGAAGAAATCGGCTTGAAGCCGTGAAGAAGATGAGAGGAAAAGAGAGGAAAATGAGAAACCGTATGCCATGCATGTTGGAGAGAGAGAGGACCGAAATAATAATTGTAAAAAAGGGAAAAGAAAAAGTAATATATATTATTCATTTATTTTCAAAAAAAAATAAAACATATATATATATATTCCAACCTTTTCATATTCCATCTCCTTTACTTTTTACTTTAAGTCACATCACATCACTTTAATAAAGTGACATGTTGTCAAGTCACATCACTCAAAGTGACAATTGATTTGACGCATGATGTGACAAACGATTTGACGCTTGAAGTGACTCGCGTGCCGCGCTCGAATTCGAAATGCGAATGCGCTCGCAATCACTCTCAGGCTCGGGTTCGCTAATTCCAAATTAACGAATTTTCCGTCGCGTCGTAATTAAATGATTACGCCTAGCGAATTCACTATTCACGTCGCTAACGAATTAATTCTAAATTAATTCGTTCTCCCGAATTAAAATCTAATTTTAATTCCGCGTCAAAATCCAATTTCGATTAATATATCGAATATATTAATTTATCGATTAATTCCAAATTAATCGTTCTCTCTCTTTAATTAATATTTTATCCCAGATAAAATATCTCTGCAAATAATCCCAGATTAATTTTCTCTCTCATCGAATTAATCCCAGATTAATTCTATCTCTCTCTTCTAATTAATCCCAGATTAATCAAAGTGCGAGTCATACGTCATCGGTGAATCTTCAGGAAGCGACCCATGAGATCTCCGGATATGTTGGCAGTACATACGGTTATCGGACTATCCGAACACGTAAGTACCTCGTGCTACGTTTGTACCGATTTACAAGACAAGGTTGGCTTCTAGCAAAGCGCCATGCCTACCCAATTCTCCAGAAATATTCTTACAGGAATATATAGATCTGTATCAAGCATAGTATACCGTAGTATTGTGTATATCGGCCCAGTATCGGATAGTCACGTGCTAGGGCAGGGGCTGGATAAGTGTCTGCCCCGTCCGAAGCACATGTCGGATGTCTGGTAACATAGTCTCTATAATCGGATATACATGACCTGGTCACAATATCCCGATTGGTTGCGCAACACTCAAGAGCACTAGTACCGTATCCTGCGTGACATCAACTCCAATATGACTGAAGTGACACTTCCGTCTTGACATCACACCCAATACTCTACGACTCTCTGATAAACCCAGAAGTGGCGTACTCAGAACCTGTTAAAAGTCCCCTACCACCAAGACCAAGTCTATCGATTATCGTAAGTATTAGCGATGTAAGTCTCAGGTTAAGACCATACACACCTACCTTGATTTCGGCCTCCCATAGACACATAGTCATAATACCAATGGGATTCCGAGGGGTCTATCCAGAGCGAAGCTGTTTCCCGTACCATCGGTGAAACACGACCTCCTATCGCACTTGCATAAGTATCCAATACTTATATATATGAGAACTATGCCGTTGTGCCCTCACAACACGCACAAGTGCAATACTAGCCTATTCCGCATTATCGATGTCCATTCTCGATAATACTCCGGCTAGGGATATTTAATGATTAAACCTTCGGGGACTGATACTGTCTCATATCATTCCCAGTCCAGGTACTAATCATAGGGACCTCTCTTCATTTATATATCTATGGTGATCTAATCACAAATGATGAGAGTGCAATTTCTTTGTCACATAGTTAATTTGCTACAACAACACAATGATCTGTGCAAATAGTGACGCTATGGGTCATTTTGTCCAACATCGACCTCTGGGATTCATTCCCGAACTGAATGGGTGATGGTGTTTTGGTCCATCTGCGTGACTCTTTGATCCACTGGGGAGTTTTTTCTATGATGGTGAGGTGCTTCGACCTCTGGGATTCATTCCTAAATTATCGATGACGTGGGCCTCGACCATGGAATTAATTCACCAAAACTGTTGATAATATAGGCCTCGACCCTGGGATCCATTCCCAAAAGTTGATAATGTAGGCCTCGACCCTGGGATTCATTCCAAAAAACTGTGGATAATGTGGGCCTCGACCCTAATGTTGGGTTTCTATTTAGTCCCAAAGATCATTTTAAAACATGAAACAAGTGCAAATACAATCAAAGGAGGTGCAGAATAATACTCACAATGAACGGATTGGATGCTACGAAGAACAAAAACTTTCTGCCCTCCTCCATGAAGCTCGGCAGCGGGCTGATTTTGTCTTCAAAATTTCGGCCACGGACTCCATTAAAGCTCCAAGCTCTTGATGATGGTATTCCAAGCCCACAATCACTGCCCTATCACCTTGGTATGTCTCCTAGAGTGTGCTAGCACTTGGTGTTTTTGCCACAAAAACACCATCTTATTTCTCCTTCATCATTCGGCAATTGCAGAGAAATAGAAGGCAGAAATGGCGTGAGAGAGAAGAAGGTTTTGGCTCCAAAATGTGAGCTAAGGAGAGAGAAGAAGAAAAATGTGTATTTTAATTTTTCTAAAAACAATTAAACATATACCATAATTCTTTTCAAAAAAGTCAAGCATTAAATGCTTGCATCATCTCACATCAACTCACATCAATCAATCAATCAATTGTCACATCACTCAAAGTGACATGTGATTTGACGCTTGATGTGGACTAATGATTTGACGCTTGATTTGACTTACGTGCCGCACTCGAATTCGAAATGCGAATGCGCTCGCAAACAATCCCGGGCTCGGGTTCGCTAATTCCAAATTAACGAATTTTCTGTTGCGACGTAATTAAATGATTTTACCTAGCGAAATCACTATTCACATCTCTAACGAATTAATTCTAAATTAACTCGTTTGCCCGAATTAAAATCTAATTTCAATTCCGTGTCGAAATCTAATTTCGTTTAATATATCGAATATATTAATTTACCGATTAATTCCAAATTAATTATTTTCTCTCTTTGAATGATATTTTATCCTAGATAAAATATATCTGCAATTAATCCCAGATTAATTTTCACTCTATCAAATTAATCCCAGATTAATAAAGTGTGAGTCATACATCATCGGTGAATCTTCGGGAAGCGACCCATGAGATCCCCGGATATGTTGGTAGTAAATACGGTCGTTGGACTATCCAAACACGTAAGTACCTCGTACTACGTTTTACCGATTTACAAGACAAGGTTGGCTTCTAGCAAAGCGCCATGCCTACCCAATTCTCCAGAAACATGCTTACAGGAATAAGCGATCTATATCAGGCGTAGTATACATAGTATCGTGTATGTCGATCCAGTATCGGATGATCACGTTCTAGGCTTGGGGCTGGAATTGTGTCTGCCCCATACGAAGCACATGTCGGATGTCTGGTAACTAGTCTCTATAATCGGATATACATGACCTTGTCATAATATCCCGTTAGCTGCAGCATTTAAGAGAACCAGTTTCGTATCCTACGTGACCATCATCTCCACTATAACTAAAGTGATACTTCCGTCTTGACATCACACCCAATACACTACGATTCTCAATATACCCAGAAGAGGCGTACACGGAACCGGTTAAAGCCCTGGACGACCAAAACCAAAGCATATTGATTGTCGCAAGTATTAGCGGTGCAAGTCTCAGGTTAAGACCAAATACATCTACCCTGATTTTGGACTTTCATAGACACATAGTTATACTACCAATGGAACTCCGAAGGGGTCTATCCAGAGCGAAGCTATTTCCCGTACCATCGGTAAAACACAACCTCCTATTACACTTGCATGAGTATCCTATACCCAAATATATGAGAACTATGTCGTTGTGCCCTCACAACACGCACAAGTGTAATACTAGTCTTTTACGCATTTATCGATGTCCAATATCGACAATGCTCTGACTATGGATATTTAATGATTTATCCTTCGTGGACTGATATTTTCTCATATTATTCTCAATCCAGGAACAAATCATAGGGACCTCTTATCATTTATATTACTTGGTGATCTAATCACAAATGATAAGAGTGCAATCTCATTTGTCACATAGTTAATTTGTACAACAACACCATGATCTGTACAACTAGTGACGCTATGGGTCCAAAAATCTCCCACTTGGCCTATAGCCAGTCACTAGAGTGTCTGACACCCGAACTATGTACGGTTGGCTCAAATTGCTGAGAAAATGCTTTCGTCAGTGGATTTGCATGATTTTCATCTGATGCGATTTATTCGATCATCACATCGCCACGATGTATGATATGAACGAATCAGATGAATATCGAAGTATGTATCTAGATCGTTGATGAGACCATTAATTCTTTAGCATGTGCTGACGCCTAGCTCAGCTGCTAATAGAACTATATCTAATCTAATTAGCTTTATTATCGACCCAAATGGCCTCTATTGCTGCCTCAGCTGCAGCAATAACCCGCATTTGTTGTTTATACGGTAACAGTATCTTGCTTAGAAGATTTCCAGCTCACTGTTCCGTTATTCAAAATTTTGTAATACTGTTTTCTGACATGTAGTCATTTTATCAGTTTGGAAACTTGCTATAGTGATCCCAGTCACTTCAAGTTCTCCTTTTCCATAGACTAAGACAGCATCCTTAGTTCTCTAAGATACTAACAGATGTTCTGAACATCATTCCAGTGACTATCACTTGGATTGGCTTGTTTGTGAATCCATATGCTCAAAGCGTATGAGACACCAGGTCGCGTACATTAATAGTAATAGTTTCATCCTTGATGAACTATTTATGTTCCATTAAGGATTCGGTGTCTGGAATATTATTACTCTGATTTTCATCGAGTTTTACTATCCTCCCACTTACCACTGCATATCGGTATTCCTCTTAGGAAAACCGCATGGTGAACAACAATTACATTGTTCTATAGTGAGATGTATAAGTACTATACTTATGGTATCCCTAGGATAACCTACAATTGACACTTATCCAATTTGGGTTTTAGTTTGGTATCATCCAAACGTATGCCTAGTATCCCAAATTTATAGGAATGAGAAACCCGGTTTCTTTCCCGTTCATATCTAATATGAAATCTGTCTAACAGATTTTAATGGAACCTTATTCTAAATAAGTTCTTGCACTGTTAAAGCTTATCTGTTGAAGAAAATGGTAGCTCAGAGCGACTCATAATTAACCTTATAATGTCTAACAAAATTCGGTTACTCATTTTGGACACCCATCAAATTGACGTGTTCCGGGAGGAGTCCTTATTGAAAGAATACTATACTCTTTCAAGTATATTAGAAACTTGTTGCTTAAGTATTTTCCATTACGGTCTTACCGTGACGGTTTAATACTTTAGCCGATCTGTTCGTCTATTTCGTGTCGAAAACTTTAAAGTTTTCTGATTTGTGTTCTTAAAAAGAAACACATAACCATAACGCGATGCCACATCCGTATAGGTCACGAAATATTCATATCAATATCTAGCCTAGCTAGACATGGGCCCACTTGCTTCACTATGAACTAGGGCTAACAGATCGGTGGCACTTACACTTTTACCAAGTAAAGGTGTTTTAGGTACTTTACCTAATAAACTAGATTCGTAGACTTTATTTGAATGGAATCAAATTAGTCCTAGTACCCACTCTTCGAAAGTGTGGATATACGAGTCTTGTTTAATTGTGTCCCAGACAACAATGCCACAAATTAGTTTTCTTCTGATCAAATCAGTTTGAGCTATTTGTTTGTCATTTTCTACGTTTGAGATTTATTTATATTCAAAATATAAATTCTATTATTCACATCTAATGTGTTTATCTCAATATCATCTTTATATAATAAAACACTTTAGTGTTCTAGAATATAAAAGTTCACCCGCAGCGGGTTAAACACTGATATAGAGATAATGTTTCTAGTCAAACTACTTACATTATAACAGTTTCCAAATTTAGGTACACACCCGAGGGTTTTTCCTAAGCTTAGGTATCTATGGTTGAAACAACGACTTTCGTCCCATTTCTAATTCGCATATTAATCTCAATTGAAGTCAGTATCCTGCTCAAAGCAGATTCTGAACATCAATGTATATATTTTATGTACCACACTAAGTATTTAAAATCCAATTTTAATACTAGTAGTGAACATATTTATGACAAACATATTTGAAGTCAAAGCCTTGCAGTCACGCTTCCGCGATCCCGTTTGCCACAATTTAGGCAGACATTTTGGGATATGTCATTTATCTTCCCAGAAGATTATAATGATTTTGCATTTGCCTATTTCAACACTCCAGAAGCCTTTGGCCTAGCCTCGGCCTTCTAGAATATTGAAGTAAGATGTGCCTTGCGCTACTTGCCTAATTGCAAATTTTTGACTTTATTTCCTTGAGAATAGTCATTAACTCTCTAAGAGTTATTCATTGCAATTTAGTACTTCTAAAATCTAAGTATAGATTTATGAAGATCCTTCAATTTCATTATCATACTTTAAGGATCTAATCCTTAGTTCTGATTAAGAAATTAAGGAGTCTACAACGACAAGCTTAATGGATTAAGCACTAAAATTATCATCACATAAATCTTCCAAAGATTATGCTCTACTATTTTCTTAACTCCGGGCTTAGGCTTAATATGTTATTTTATCAAATAAAGTAACTTATTATTTTCCAGGACCATCCTGAAATTTTATTCCCAACTTGAAAATTAAATCATTTAAATACATTTTCCCTAGGATTTTGTTTTAAATGCCAATCTTTCAATTTTATCTTGATTTTAATAGTCCAACTATTTAATCAACGATATAGGTACTTTTTATTATAATGATTATTATAGTCCAACTATTTAATCAACTATAATTAATTAAATCAAATATATTGATTATTATAATCCAATTATATAATCAACTATAAATGAATAGTTTGAATACAGTCTAACTGTTTATTAAAACAACATTTAAATATTAGTCCAACTAACATTTAATTTATATGACGAATGATATTTGTTTTGAGCGCGTATGGCAAGTAATTAAACGAGTATTGCAAATTCAATTCTTACATCCCACTATTTTTCGGCGAGCCTCTAACCCTCTGTCGAGTACTCGGGAAACCGTGTTTTCTAGTGGGCTAGGATCCCGTTAAATATCACACAATCTTGACTTTGGCCAACAAACTGTATGATAATTAACTAGGTAGATCTCTAAGATCAATTGGATCCAATCCAATTCCTAGATCCAAGATCCAGTAGAGGGACATCCAAGTCCGAAACATATATCTTATATATGCCAATATATCCAATGTATTGCCTAACCTTTTTCCTCTGAATAAACTAAGCCTTGGCTTTGGCACAACAAACTTAGTGATCCAAGTTAAGCGCGACCCATTGACCATGGAAAGCTTCGTAATCAATGTCGATAGACAAGAAGTGGTATTGACTTTGGCCAACAAACCACAACTTGGACAAGACGACAATATGGAACAAAGCCTTCGTGATTCAAACATATCCTCGACGGAAAAAGGCCTTGACTTTGGAAAACAAGCCAATGCCAGTCTCGGATCTTGAGTGAGAATCACTCAATGGAAGGAAATACGCTTAATATTTTGCGAGGGTTTTTCGAGTGCAAATTGGCAACCATTTATTATCATTGTTAAGGTCTCATCATCATACACCCTTAAACATGCATTCTAAACACATAATAAAGCGCATATGAATAAAATAATAATGATATCGGATGGATACTTTACACATTGATCCTAGATCAAATCTCTCCATTTCCTCTCTCCCGCTAGCACAAGTATTACTTCTACCCGTTACACTACACTTATAAAGAAACCTCATTTACTTTGAGGGGAAGGTGAGAAGAGAATACAAAGAATAAGGAGGTGATAAGGCTGGACACGCAGGTCCAATTAATAAATCAAATTTATTACAACAATTTCTAAAATTGTCCCACCCATCTAATATCCATCTGATATACATTATTCATTCATCACAATCATGTATTTTCACAAGCATGTTATCAATCAATCTAATCAAATTAATTAATCTGGTATTAGTGACAATCCAATGTTCAAACAACGATTTGATTTTGCGCGAGTCAAACTCGTTTTGCGAATAAGTACTCAAAGTACGAATTCTCGAATTAAATTAAACTACATAATTAAATCCAATTCAATTTGTATTTAATACTAATTCGCCATTTAATTCCAAATTAAATATTACACTTTATTAACAAACCTTTACGACTTAAATTCCAAATTTAATCGTTACGGGTCTCAAAGCCCGATTAATATCCAATATTAATTTAATTAAAGTCCAATAGGCTTTTAATTATGTTCTTTAAGGCGTGGACTTTTGGTCAACTCGGGTCAAACCCAATAACCAAAGTCCAATCAGGGAGTTACCCCATAAGCCCAGAAATCAATTTAGGCCCAATTAAACTTTAAAGGTCCATTAGTCGCATTTGGGCTTTATGGATGCGGTTTTTGGGCCAATTGGATCCAACCAATTTCGCCTAAACCTAACTTTGTACAACCAAGCCCAATAACAACTTTAAAAGCCCAATTTCCAAATTAGCCTAACTTAATTAAATTACAAAATTTCAATTTCACAATTTAATTACATAAAGTGTATTACATAATTAATTACCCAATTAACATTTCTAAAACATCAATTAGCCTAATTAATCATGCTCAAGTACATAAATTAGTGTCCAACACATTTTGATCAAAAATCAAACCATATGTACATGCTATATTCTCGGAAATTTGGGGAAAATTATGCCAATTCGAATTCAATCCAATTAAATCCAATTAAACATAAAATCAACATTCCCAATCGATTTCCAACACATCCAATGATCAAAAATCAAAACCACCAAGACATTAGGGTTCTTCTAATTTTCGGCCAAGCATAGCAAATTGGGTAAAATTAATCTAATTAATTTTTCAACAAATTGATCACATATAACTCTAAGTTATCCATATACAAAAATATTCAAACAAACAATTTGCCAAAAACATGCTTAAATCAAAAAGCCCCAAATTTTAGTTAAGAACCATAATTCATGTTTCATGCTCAAATGGCTCAAGATACCATTGTTGGGTTCTATTTAGTCCCAAGGATCATTTTAAAGCATGAAACAAGTGCAAATACAATCAAAGGAGGTGCGGAATAATACTCACAATGAACGGATTGGATTCTACGAAGAACAAAACTTTCTGCCCTCCTCCATGAAGCTCGGCAGTGGGCTGATTTTGTCTTCAAAATTTCGGCCATAGACTCCATTAAAGCTCCAAGCTCCAAGCTCTTGATGATGGTATTCCAAGCCCACGAAATCACTGCCCTATCACCTTGGTATGTCTCCTAGAGTGTTCTAGCACTTGGTGTTTTTGCCACAAAAACACCATCTTATTTCTCCTTCATCATTCGGCAATTGCAGAGAAATAGAAGGCAGAAATGGCGTGAGAGAGAAGAAGGTTTTGGCTCCAAAACCGTGAGCAAGGAGAGAGAAGAAGAAAAATGTGTATTTTAATTGTTTTCTAAAAACAATTAAACATATACCATAATTCTTTTCAAAAAAGTCAAGCATTAAATGCTTGTCATCATCTCACATCAACTCACATCAATCAATCAATCAATTGTCACATCACTCAAAGTGACATGTGATTTGACGCTTGATGTGACTAATGATTTGACGCTTGATTTGACTTGCGTGCCGCACTCGAATTCGAAATGTGAATGCGCTCGCAAACAATCCCGGGCTCGGGTTCGCTAATTTCAAATTAATAAATTTTCTGTTGCGACGTAATTAAATGATTTTGCCTAGCGAAATCACTATTCACGTCGCTAACGAATAAATTCTAAATTAACTTTGCCCGAATTAAAATCTAATTTCAATTCCGCGTCGAAATCTAATTTCGTTTAATATATCGAATATATTAATTTACCGATTAATTCAAAATTAATCGTTTTCTCTCTTTGAATGATATTTTATCCTAGATAAAATATCTCTGCAATTAATCCCAGATTAATTTTCTCTCTCATCAAATTAATCTCAGATTAATAAAGTGCGAGTCATGCATCATCGGTGAATCTTCGGGAAGCGACCCATGAGATCCCCAGATATGTTGGTAGTAAATAAGGTCGTCGGACTATCCGAACACGTAAGTACCTCGTACTACGTTTTACCGATTTACAAGACAAGGTTGGCTTCTAGCAAAGCGCCATGCCTACCCAATTCTCCAGTAACATGCTTACAGGAATAAGCGATCTATATCAGGTGTAGTATACATAGTATCGTGTATGTCGATCCAGTATCGGATGATCACGTGCTAGGCCTAGGGCTGGAATTGTGTCTGTCCCGTACAAAGAACATGTCAGATGTCTGGTAACTAGTCTCTTTAATCGGATATACATGACCTTGTCATAATATCCCGATAGCTGCACCATTTAAGAGAACCAGTCTCGTATCCTACGTGACCATCATCTCCACTATAACTGAAGTGATACTTCCGTCTTAACATCACACCCAATACACTACAATTCTCAATATACCCAGAAGAGGCGTACACATAACCGGTTAAAGCCCTGGACGACCAAAACCAAAGCATATTGATTGTCGCAAGTATTAGCGGTGTAAGTCTCAGGTTAAGACCAAATACACCTACCCTGATTTCGGACTTCCATAGACACATAGTTATACTACCAATGGAACTCTGAAGGGGTCTATCCAGAGCGAAGCTATTTCCCGTACCATCGGTAAAACACAACCTCCTATTACACTTGCATGAGTATCATATACCTAAATATATGAGAACTATGCCGTTGTGCCTTCACAACGCGCACAAGTGTGATACTAGTCTTTTACGCATTTATCGATGTCCAATCTCGACAATGCCCTGACTATGGATATTTAATGATTTATCCTTCGTGGACTGATACTGTCTCATATCATTCTCAATCCATGAACAAATCATAGGGACCTCCTATCATTTATATATCTTCGTGATCTAATCACAAATGATAAGAGAGCAATCTCATTTGTCACATATTTAATTTGTACAACACCACCATGATCTGTACAAATAGTGACGCTATGGGTCATAATTGTCCAAAAATCTCCCACTTGGCCTATAGCCATTCACTCGAGTGTCTGACACCCGAACTATGTACGGTTGGCTCAAATTGTTGAGAAAATCTTTCATCAGCGGATTTGCATGATTGTCATCTGATGCGATTTATTCGATCATCACATCGCCACGATGTATGATTCGAAAGAATTAGATGAATATCGAAATATGTATCTGGATCGTTGATGAGACCATTAATTCTTTAGCCTGTGCTGACGCCTAGCTCAGCTGCTAACAGAACTATATCTAATCTAATTAGCTTTATTATCGACCCAAATGGCTTCTATTGCTGCCTCAGCTGCAGCAATAACCCGCATTTGTTGTTTATACGGTAACAGTATCTTGCTTGGAAGATTTCCAGCTCATTGTTCCGTTATTCAAACTTTGTAGTACCGTTTTGTGACTTGTAGTCATTTTATCAGTTTGGAAACTTGCTACAGTGATCCCAGTCACTTCAAGTTCTCATTCTCCATAGACTAAGACAGCATCATTAGTTCTCTAAGATACTAACGGATGTCTTAACATCAATCCAGTGACTATCAATTGGATTGGCCTGTTTGTGAATCCATATGCTCAAAGCGTATGAGACACCAGGTCGCGTACATTTTTCAATGTACGATTTCTTGGAGAGTATTTATGAAAGCCAAGCTTTCACGATCACCGATTTTATTTATTATGGGATTATCATTTCCAACGAATCAGATGAATAGTCAAGGTATGTATCTGGATCGTTGATGAGACCATTAATTCTTTAGCCTGTGCTGACGCATAGCTCAGCTGCTAACAGAAATATATCTAATCTAATTAGATTTATTTATTGACCTAGAAGGCTTCTATTGCCGCCTCAGCTACAGTAATAACCCGCATTTGTTGTTTATACGGTAACCGTATCTTGCTTGGAAGATTTCCAGCTCACTGTTCCGTTATTCAAACTGTATAGTACAGTTTGCGACTTTTAGTCGTCTTTATCGGTTAGGAAACTTGCTACAGTGATCCCAGTCATTTCAAGTTCTCCATCTCCATATGAATGAGATAGCATCCTTAGTTCTCTAAGATACTAACGGATGTTCTTAACATCAATCCAATGACTATCACTTGGATTGGCCTGTTTGTGAATCCATATGCTCAAAGCGTATGAGACACCAGGTCGCGTACATTTTTCAATGTACAAGTTCTCGGAGAGTTTTTCTCGAAAGCTAAGCTTTCACCGATTTTATATTATGGGAATATCATTTCCAAGAAATGACATATTATCATTATTTTATAGGACAGTATTGTCAGTGCGCTCCCACTAACCTCCTTATATACACAAGAATCATTTCGTTTTGAATTCAATCATAAACTATTATGATTACATCAAAACGATAATTCCAAGAACCTATGCTTACATCAATCTAAACATGGGTCGAATAACCTGCAAACCTTGTTTGCTTGTTATGGTACGACAAAACCGTCAGGATGTTGTAAACATCCTCCGAAAGGTTTCCTTTTCAGGAAAGCGATTTTTCCATTCAGCTGACACATTTCATACATGAAACATGCAGCTTTAGCAAGGATTATCCAAATGGATTTACCGTGGAAACAGGTAAAAGGTTGCGTCGTAATCAACACACTGTCGATAACGATACCTTTCCGTTAAAAGCCTAGCTTTATACGTTGGTATGTTGCCATCAATGTATGTCTTCCTTGAAGACTTATATAGTACCAATAGGCACAATGCCTTATGGTACATCAACTAGTATCCAAACTAAGTTGATATACATGGAATCCATTTCGGATTCATGACACTTTTCCATGATAGGGAGTCGAAACCTTGTATCACTTCCTCATACGTAGTCAGTTGGTATACCTCAATAAGATATAAATTTTTATGAGGTGAGATCAGAAACCCATACCCCAGGTTGTTTTCTGACTCTTTCCGACATATGTGGTTCTTGTGTATACGAAGATTACTGGTATAGTTTCATCTTTGATGAACTATTTTTGTTCAATTAAGGAATCAGTGCCTTGAATAGTATTACTCCGATTTTCATCGAGTTTTACTATCCTCCCACTTACCACTGCATATCGGTATTCCTCTTAGGAAAACACATGGCGAGCAACAATCTAATTGTTCTCTAGTTAGATGTATAAGTACTATACTTATGTATCCCTAGGATAACCTACAATTGGCACTTATACAATTTGGGTTCTAGTTTGGTATCATCCAAACATATGCCTAGCATACCCAAATTTTCAGGAATGTGAAACCCGGTTTCTTTCCCATTCATATTTAATATGATATATGTCAAACAGATTTTTATGGAACCTTATTCAAAATAAGTTCTTGCATTGTTTATGCTTATCCGTTGAAGGAAATGGTAGCTCAGAGCGACTCATGATTAACCTTATCATGTCCAACAAAATTCGGTTTATCCGTTCGGACACACCGTCATTTTAACGTGTTCCGGGAGGAGTCCTCATTGAAAGAATACTATACTATTTCAAGTATACGAGAAACTTATCGCTTAAGTATTTTCCATTACGGTCTTACTGTGACTGTTTAATACTTTAGCCGATCTGTTTGTCTATTTCGTGTCGAAACTGTAAAAGTTTCCGATTTGTGTTTCAAAAGAAACACATAACCATAACGTGATGCCACATCTGTAAAGGTCACGAAATATTCATATCCACCTCTAGCCTAGCTAGACATGGGCCCACTTGCTCTACTATGAACTAGGGCTAACAGATTGGTGGCATTTACACTTTTACCAAGTAAATAGTGATTTAGGCACATTGCCCAATGAACTAGATTCATAGACTTTATTTGAATGGAATCAAATATGTCCAAGTATCCACTCTTCAAAAGTGCGGATATACGAGTCTTGTTTAATTGTGTCCCAGACAACAATGCCACATCAGTTTCTTCTGATCAAATCAGTTTGAGCTGTTTGTTTGTCATTTTATATATATGTTTGAGATTTATTTATATTCAAAATATAAATTCTGTTATTCACATCTAATGTGTTTATCTCAATATCATCTTTATATAATGAAACACTTTAGTGTTCTAAAATATAAAGGTTTACCCGCAGCGGGTCAGACACTGATATAAAGATAATGTTTCTAGTCAAACTAGTTACATTATAACAGTTTCCAAATTTAGGTACATACCCGAGGGTAGTTCCTAAACTTAGGTATCTATGGTTAAAACATCGACTTTCGTCCCGTTTTCTTTTCGCAGATTTATCTCAATTGAAGTCAGTATCCTGTTCAAAACAGATTCTGAACATCAATACATATATTTTATGTATCGCACTAAGTATTTAAAATCCAATTTTAATACTAGTAGTGAACATAATCTTGACAAACATATTTGAAGTCAGAGCCTTGCTCGTCCTTCAATTCCTTCATGTCTTCTTTGTCCAAACGGCAGTCACGCTTCCGCGATCCCGATTGCCACAATTTAGGCAGATATTTTGGGATATGTCCTTTATCTTCCTAGAAGATTATAATGATTTTGCCTTTGCCCTTTTCACATTCCAGAAGCCTTCGGCCAAGCTTAGGCCTTCTAGAATATCGAAGTAAGGTGCGCCTTGCGCTACTTGTCTAATTGCAAACTTTGACTTTGTCTCCTTAAGAATAGTCATTAATTCTCCAAGAATTATTTATTGCAATTTTAGTACTTCTAAAATCTAAGTATAGATTTATGAAGATCCTTCAATTTCATTATCATACTTTAAGGATCTATTCCTTAGTTCTGATTCAGAAATTAAGGAGTCTACTGCGACAAACTTAATGGATTAAGCACTAAAGTTATCATCTCATTAATCTTCCAAAAATTATGCTTTACTATTTGCTTAACTCCGAGCTTAGGCTTAATATGTTATTTTATCAAATAAAGTAACTTATTAGTTTTTCCAGGATCATCCTGAAATTTTATTCCCAATTTGAAAATTAAACCATTTAAATACATTTTCCCTAAGATTATGTTTTAAATGTCAATCTTTCAATTTTATCTTGATTTTAATATTCTAACTATTTAATCAACGATTTAAGTACTATTTATTATAATGATTACAATAGTCCAACTATTTAATCAACTATAATTTAATAGATTAAAATAAATTATATTGATTACTATAATCTAATTATAAAATCAACTATAAATGAATAGTTTGAATATAGTCCAACTATTTATTAAAACAACAATTTAAATATTTGTCCAACTAACATTTAATTTATTTGATGAATAATATTTGTTTGAGCGCGTATGGCAAGTAATTAAACAAATATTGCAAATTCAATTATTGCCTCCCACTATTTTTTGGCGAGCCTCTAACCCTCTGTCGAGTACTCGGGAAACCGTGTTTCCTAGTGGGCTAGGATCCCGTTAAATATCACACAATCTTGACTTTGGCCAACAAATTGTATGATAATTAACTAGGTAGATCTCTAAGATCAATTGGATCCAATCCAATTCCTAGATCTGGTAGGGGGACATCCAAGTCCGAAACATATATCTTATATATGCCAATACATCCAATGTATTACCTAACCTTTTTCCTCTGAACCATCTAAGCCTTGGCTTTGGCACAACAAACTTAGTGATCCCAGTTAAGCGCGACCTATTGACCATGGAAAGCTTGGTAATCAATGTCGAGGGACAAGAAGTGGTCTTGACTTTGGCCAACAAACCACAACTTGGACAAGACACTGACATGGAACAAAGCTCTCGTGATTCAAACACATCCTCGACGGACAAAGGCCTTGACTTTGGCCAACAAGCCAATGCCAGTCTTGGATCTTGAGTGAGAATCACTCAATGGAAGGAAAGACGCTTAATATTTTGCGAGGGTTTTTCGCGTGCAAATTGGCAACCAATTTATTATCTTTGTTAAGGTCTCATCATCATACACCCTTAAACATGCATTCTAAATACATAATAAAGCGCATATGAATAAACAATAATGATATGCGGATGGATACTTTACACATTGATCCTAGATCAAATCTCTCCATTTCTCTCTCCCGCTAGCACAAATATTTCTTCTACCCGTTACACTACACTTCTAAAGAAACCTCATTTACATTGAGGGGAATAGGTGAGAAGAGAATACAAAGAATAAGGAGGTGATAAGGCTGGACACGCAGGTCCAATTAATAAATCAAATTTATTACAACAATTTCTAAAATTGCCCCACCCATCTAATATTCATCTGATATACATTATTCATGCATCGCAACCATGTATTCACACAAGCATGTTATCAATCAATCTAATCAAATTAATTAATCTGATAATTAGTGACCATCCAATGTTCAAACAACGATTTGATTTTGCTCGAGTCAAACTCGTTTTGCGAATAAGTACTCAAAGTACGAATTCTTGAATTAAATTAAACTACACAATTAAATCCAATTCAATTTGTATTTAATTTTAATTCACTATTTAATTCCAAATTAGATATCACACTTTATTAATGAACTTTTACGACTTAAATTCCAAATTTAATCGCAACGGGTCTCAAAGCCCGATTAACGTCCAACGTTAATTTAATTAAAGCCAATGAGCTTTTAATTAATTTCTTAAGGCGTGGACTGTTGGTCAACACGGGTAAAACCGATGACCAAAGTCCAATCCGGGAATTACCTCATAAGCCTAGAAATCAATTTAGGCCCATTAGGCCCAATTAAACTTTAAAGGTCCATTAGTCGCATTTGGGCTTTATGGATGCGGTTTTGGGCCCAATTGGATCCAATCCAATTTGCCTTAACCTAACTTAGTACAACTAAGCCCAATAAGCACAATAACAACATTTCAAGCCCAATTCCAAAATTAGCCCAATTCAATTAAATTGCCAAATTGCCAAATTCCCAATTTAATTACCTAAAGTGCATAACATTATTAATTACCCAAATCAATATTTCCAAAACACCAAATTTGTACAATTAATCATGCTCATTAATATTAAATCATGTCCAACACAATTTAATTAAAATCAAACCCAATCATGCTTCTTGACTCGGCTTTCATAGGGAATTTTTGTCCGATTCGGTTTCAATCCAATTAATTCCACAATCGATATTAAATCACATTCTCGAATGATTCTAACTCATCCAATGAATCAAAAATCAAAAATCACCAAAATCATTATAGGGCATTATATTCGGCCAAGACCAAAATATGGGGAAATTTGTTCCAAACATAATTTCAACAAATTGATCCAATCAATCCTCAATTCAACATCAATTAAGCATACAAAATCATCCAATTTCATTTAAACATGCTCAAAATCAATTTGCCCAAATTTTAACCCTAAACACTTTCATGCTTTTAACCATGTTCTGATACCATTGTTGGAGATTCTAAGGGTCCCAATGATCATAAATCAAGCATGAACATGTGCGAATACATTCGAGGAAGTCACAGAATACTTACATCGAGCGGTTGAGCGACGCGGTAGGCAACAAAAATGAAATATGCTCACTGGTTTCTACTCGGCAGTGGCTGCTGTTCTGCTCACTGGTTTGTGCGGCAGTGGGCTGCATTTTGCTCCTCAATTTCGGCCATTGGAGGTCCTTGAACAAGCTCCAAGATTAATCAAATGTTTCCCGGCTCAAGGGTGGGCTTCCTATCACCTACGCATGATCCCGGAGTGTGCTAGCACTATTGATTTTACCACAAATCACACTTGCTTCCTTCTAATTTCGGTTCTGCCCAGCAGAAAATAAAACCAGAAAATGCTCAGCCTTTGGGCGTGAGAAAGATGAAGAGAATGGAGAAGAATTGGCTTCCAATTCGTGTAAGAAGAGAGAGAGAAGAAAGTTGTGTATGTTAGCTTATTTTATTTCCAAAATCAAATAATAAACATATACCAAAAATGTGTAAAAGCTTTCCAAAAGTCAACTTATAAATTTTTGGCTCCAAAATAATTAAATGTTTTCTATCAACTCTCATCAAATCACATCAATCAATGGTCACATCACTCAAAGTGACATGATTTGACGCTTGATGTGACGCTAGATGCGACTAACGATTTGACGCTTGATTTGACTTGCATGCCGCACTCGAATTCGAAATGCGAATGCGCTCGTAAATAATCCCGGGCTCGGGTTCGCTAATTCCAAATTAACGAATTTTTCGTTGCGTCGTAATTAAATGATCACGCCTAGCGAAGTCACTATTCACGTCGCTAACGAATTAATTCTAAATTAATTCGCTCGCCCGAATTAAAATCTAATTTTAATTCCGCGTCGAAATCCAATTTCGTTAATATATCAAATATATTAATTTACCGATTAATTCTAAATTAATTGTTACTCTTTAATTGATATTTTATCCTAGATAAAAAATCTCTGCAATTAATCCCAGATTAATTTTCTCTTTCATCTAATTAATCCCAGATTAATTAAAAGTGCGAGTCATACATCATCGGTGAATCTTTGGAAGTGACCCATGAGATCCCCGAATATTTTGGCAGTAAATTCGGTCGTCGGACTATCCGAACACGTAAGTACCTCGTACTACGTTTTACCAATTTACAAGACAAGGTTGGCCTCTAGCAAAGCGCCATGCCTACCCAATTCTCCGGAAATATCCTTAAAGGAATAAAGGATCCATATCAGGCGTAGTATACATAGTATTTCGTATTTCTGTACAGTATCAAATGATCACATGCATGGCCTAGGGCTGGTACAGTGTCTGCCCCGTACGAAGCATATATCGGATAACGAGTAACTAGTCTCTTTAATATCGGATAATCATGACAAAGTCATATTATCCCGACGGTTGCAACCTTTTTAGAGAATCAGTTCTGTATCCCTGCGCGATCATCAACTCCATATGACTGGAGTGACACTTCCCTCTTGACATCACACCCAACACACTACGATTCTCAATATACCCAGTATTGGCGTACACAGAACATGTTAAAGCCCTGGACGACCGCAACCAAAGTATATTGATTGTCGCAAGTATTAGTGGTGCAAGTCTCAGGTTAAGACCAAATACACCTACCCTGATTTCGGATTTCCATAGACACATAGTCATACTACCAATGGAATTCCAAGGGGGTCTTATCCAGAGCGAAGCTGTTTCCCATACCATCGGTGAAACACAACCTCCTATTACACTTGCATGAGTATCATATACCCAAATATATGAGAACTATGCCATTGTGCCCTCACAACGCGCACAAGTGTAATACTAGTCTTTTATGCATTCATCAATGTCCAATCTCGATAATGCTCTGACTAGAGATATTTAATGATTTATCCTTCGTGGACTGATACTGTCTCATATCATTCTCAATCCGGGAACAAATCATAGGGACCTCTTATCATTTATATATCTATGTGATCTAATCACAAATGATAAGAGTGCAATCTCCTTTGTCACATAGTTAATTTGTACAACAACACCATGATCTGTACAAATAGTGACGCTATGGGTCATAATTGTCCAACACGTGGTTCTTGTGTATTTGAAGATTAATGGTAATAGTTTCATCCTTGATAAACTATTTATGTTCCATTAAGGATTCGGTGCCTGGAATAGTGTTACTCCGATTTTCATCGAGTTTTACTATCCTCCCACTTACCACTGCATATCGGTATTCCTCTTAGGAAAACCGCATGGTGAGCAACAATTACATTGTTCTCTAGTGAGATGTATAAGTACTATACTTATAGTATCCCTAGGATAACCTACAATTGGCACTTATCCAATTTGGGTTTTAGTTTGGTATCATCCAAATGTATGCCTAGTATCCCAAATTTATAGGAATGAGAAACCCGGTTTACTCACCTCATTCCTAAGGAGTTGCTCATCCTCATTCCTCAGGTTGTTCTCCATTCCCGGAGTGTTATTCACAGCTTACTCATCCTCGTTCCCGAGGAGTTGCTCGTCCTCATTCCCGAGGTTGTTCTCCTTTCCAGAAGTGCCATTCCCGGCTTGCTCGTCCTCATTCCCGAGGTTGTTCTCCATTCCCGGAGTGCCATTCCCAGCTTGCTCGTCCTCATTCCTAAGGAGTTGTTCATCCTCATTCTCGAGGTTGTTCTCTATTCTCGGAGTTTCTCGTCCTCGCCGTTTTTTCTTTTTCTTCAAAGCCTGCGAACATAAAACAAAAATGGTGTGTATGTGACATGTATGCATGTATGCATGGATGCATTCCCTATTCCGAAGGGTTTTCTTTGTCCTATTGGCTTGATTTCATCCTTGGTTAGGCATTCCTTGCACTAGAGGGTTTTCCTTCACCCCTTTAGGGATCCTCTTGGCCTTTGGTGCCCTTTTGCCTATGAAACGTCTTTGGTCGCCCCATTGGCCTACTTACAGTTTCCCTCTGCCTATTCTCCTCTGGTGATTGCTCAGTTCTCTTTGGTCTCATGGCTCAAGATTCTGTTGTGTCCCTTATTCGCGGGGTGGTAGACTGGTCACCCCAGACCTGGCTCAGCTTTCTTCTCTTCGCTACCCGTACCGGGTCAAAGTAGATTACGCCTTTTTGAAAGCGACCTCATCCTTTTGAGATCGTGTCTTCCGATCTCCAGGTTTCTAAATATGTCATCTCCCTGAAATTGGACTCTATTGTCCATCACTATGTGATGTGGCATTCCATATTGACATACTATATTACGGACTATGAATAGTCCCAATAGTTACACATATTATTGTCCTCAAAGAATGCCCAGTAATGAAACCAGAGAACCTTCAAAACACTCAATGCAACTCAAATCCGAGTCTTTGAATAAATCATATAAGCCAGACTCACAGTGTGTGTGTGTGCAAATATTCATTTACAGCTTGGTTCCCAGGTAAGCCAACTCATTGATTTCATTTCAAAAATTGGGATCGGTGGGTCAAACCAACCTAGATATCTCAATTATGCTCTGCAATTGCTATTTATGTGCTCAATATTGTATATGATTTTCTTTTTTTCTTTCTTTTCCTCTTTTTTTTTTCATCACACCTACCCTTTAAGGTAGCATTTCTCCTCATTGTGGTCCTAATACTCAATCTCATCCATGGGTAGCTTCACGCTTATCAGTTATAGGTGGTTTAATTTTTTTTCTTTAGATACTTTTCTTTTATTTTCAACCATACCACACATCATAACACAAGCAAATCAGGATAGACATCTAAGCAACGGTCATTCATCGACCTGCAATTTCTTCAACTAGTCAATTTGCCAACTACTCAGGTTTTCACTGCTAAAAACCTATAATTAAGTGCTTACGAGTCTAACATAGATCAACTACTCAAAGTATCATAAAAAAGTACATCAAGAACTTATCGTTTCTAAGATTTCACCCTAAAGCAAACAATTTCATCATTGGACTTATGCTTAACTATAAAGGACTAAAAACAAACAATTTTTTTCTGGCTGAAGGCCCCCCAATGGTCTTTCTACTCTAGCTGTAAAATTTTATGTTCTCACTGTGCGGGGTACTGTCAGATTGGCCCCAGCGTTGGTCAAGCTTGTGTTGCTTGGTAATTTTAGTGATGTTGGACACATTCACTGTCTAACACATCCATGCTTGCTAACCTCTTCTTGATAAGTCTTCATTCTTTTCTAACCCAACGATATCTATGATGGCTTTAAAGACAAGGGTTAGCATGATGCGTGTATGCATGCGATGCATGAGATGCATGTGGTTATCCAAAACACATATATTCTTCTGACCTTATTCCTCCCACCCACTCGTGTAAGTGTTGGACATTATGACCCATAGCGTCACTATTTGCACAGATCATTGTGTTGTTGTAGCAAATTAACTATGTGACAAAGAAATTGCACTCTCATCATTTGTGATTAGATCACCATAGATATATAAATGAAGAGAGGTCCCTATGATTAGTTCCTGGATTGAGATGATATGAGACAGTATCAGTCCACGAAGGATTAATCATTAAATATCCCTAGCCGTAGTATTATCGAGACTGGACATCGATAATGCGGAATAGGCTAGTATTGCACTTGTGCGCGTTTGTGAGGGCACAACGGCATAGTTCTCATATATATAAGTATTGGATACTTATGCAAGTGCGATAGGAGGTCGTGTTTCACCGATGGTACGGGAAACAGCTTCGCTCTGGATAGACCCCTCGGAATCCCATTGGTATTATGACTATGTGTCTATGGGAGACCGAAATCAAGGTAGGTGTGTATAGTCTTAACCTGAGACTTACATCGCTAATACTTACGATAATCGATAGACTTTGGTCTTGGTGGTAGGGGACTTTAACGGGTTCTGAGTACACACCACTTCTGGGTTTATCAGGAGAGTCGTAGTGTATTGGGTGTGATGTCAAGATGGAAGTGTCACTTCAGTCATTTGGAGATGATGTCACGCAGGATACGGTACTAGTGCTCTTGAGTGTTGCGCAACCATCGGGATATTGTGACCAGGTCATGTATATCCGATTATAGAGACTATGTTACCAGACATCCGACATGTGTTTCGGACGGGGCAGACACTTATCCAGCCCCAGCCCTAGCACGTGATTATCCGATACTGGGCCGATATACACAATACTACGGTATACTACGCTTGATACAGATCTATATATTCCTGTAAGAATATTTCTGGAGAATTGGGTAGGCATGGCGCTTTGCTAGAAGCCAACCTTGTCTTGTAAATCGATATAAACGTAGTACGAGGTACTTACGTGTTCGGACAGTCCGACGATCGTATTTACTGCCAACATATCCGGAGATCTCATGGGTCGCTTCCTGAAGATTCACCGATGACGTATGACTCGCACTTTGATTAATCTGGGATTAATTAGAAGAGAGAGATAGATTAATCTGGGATTAATTCGATGAGAGAGAAAATTAATCTGGGATTATTTGAGAGATATTTTATCTGGGATAAAATATTAATTAAAGAGAGAGAACGATTAATTTGGAATTAATCGATAAATTAATATATTCGATATATTAATCAAAATTGGATTTTGACGCGGAATTAAAATTAGATTTTAATTCGGGCGAACGAATTAATTTAGAATTAATTCGTTAGCGACGTGAATAGTGAATTCGCTAGGCGTAATCATTAATTACGACGCGACGGAAAAATCGTTAATTTGGAATTAGCGAACCCGAGCCCGAGAGTGATTGCGAGCGCATTCGCATTTCGAATTCGAGCGCGGCCGCAAGCAAGTCACATCAAGCGTCAAATCGCTAGTCGCATCAATTGTCAAATCACTTGTCACTTTGAGTGATGTGATGTGACATGACATGTGTCACTTTATTAAAGTGACTTGATGTGAATAGTAAAAGGTGATGGGATAAAGGTGAAAAGGACTTTTGCTTTTTGCTTTCCATTTAACTTTTGTATTAAAGTAATACATATGTTTATTTATTATTTACTTGGTAAATGAAATAAATATATATATAATAAAAGCTTTTTCTCTCTCTCTAACAAAAATGCAAGTTCACGTTTTTTGTGAAGCTTTATTTCCCTCTCTTTTTCCTCTTCTCCTTCACGGTTTTGGAACCGATTTCTTCTCAATTTTTTTTCTGGTTAACCGATTTTTGAGAAGCAAATGAAAGAAGGATGGTGCTAGCACACACACATGGTTATACATAGGTGATGGGAAGCATTCTTGAGCAAATTGAAGCTTGGAAGCTTGAGCTTTGGAGGCTTCAATGGTGGTCTTCATGGCCGAAAATGGAGGAGATCTACACGCGCCAAAACCGCACAGCCCACTGTCAAGGAAGCCATTGCCGAGCTTGGAGGAGCTCAAAAATCGCACCTTGTTCTTCAAACATCAAAACCGAATTCAATGTGAGTTGATTCCGCCACCTCCTTTGATGTGTTCATATGTGATTTTATGCATTGTTTGTGATCTTGTGGACTTGATTAAACTCCAACATTGGTATCTAGAGCCATTGATGCATGAAATCCGAAATTAGGGTTCTTGAGCAAATTTGGGGCTTTTTGATTTTGGCTTGATTCTGACAAATTGATTGTGTAAGAATGCTTATATATGATCTAATTTGAGATATATGTAATCAATTTGACAAAAAAAATCATTGGATTGATTTTCCCCAATTTGCAAATTTTGGTAGAAACTTTAATTTGGGTAAACTCGATTTAGGCATGATTTGGTTGAATTGTTTGATGCATTATGCTTGAATGAGGTTGAATTGAAGTTGTGCATGATCAATTTCAAGAAAATTGGATTAGATCAATTTTCCCCAATTCTTAGGTTGAATTGAAACTTGAAATTGGGCAAAATGTGTTTAAGCATGTTTTAATTGCATTGGATGTTTAAGTATGCTTAGAACATGTTTAATTGAGATTGTGTGTGGTCAATTTCATGAAATTGGATTGGATTCATTTTTCCCCAAATTGGAGGCTTGGCCGAAAATTGGAAGAACCTAATGTCTTGGTAATTTTGTTTTGTTTGATCATTGGATGACTTAAAACAATTGGTTAATGTTGTTTGAAGTTCAATTGGATTGAATTTTGATTTGGAACATTTTTCCCTTTTAAAGTGGCTTGGCCGATTTAAAACATGAACATAAATCTTTGTGATTTTTTGTTTTAATTCATTGGATGAATTGAATTGATTTGGGAAATTAAGATTGTGGACTCAATTGGATTGAAACCGAATCGAATTGAAAAACCCCTAATTGCCGAGACTTGAAAGCATGTTAATTGGGTTTGATTTTAATTGAATTGTGTTGGACACTATTTGGTTGTTAAAGTGCATGATTAATTAGGCTAATTGATATTTTAGAAATGTTAATTGGGTAATTGATTGTGTATTACACTTAGGTTAATTAATTGTGAAATTTGGAATTTTAAGTTAATTAATTTGGGCTTGATTTTGGAAATTGGGCTTGTTGGGTTGTAATTGGGCTTTTGGGCTTTGTTGTAACAAAGTTGGGTTTAGGCAAAATTGGTTGGATCCAATTAGGCCCAAAACCGAATCCAAAAGGTCCAATTATGACTTAATGGACCTTAATTATTTAATTGGGCCTAATGGGCCAAAATTAATTTAAAGGCTTATGGGGTAACTCCCGGATTGGATTTTGGTTGTTCGGTTTGACCCGAGTTGACCAAAAGTCCACGCCTATAGAAATTAATTAAAAGCCCATTGGACTTTAATTAAATAAAACATTAGATGTTAATCGGGCTTTGAGACCCGTTGCGATTAAATTTGGAATTTAAGTCGTAAAGGTTCGTTAATAAAAGTGTAATATTTAATTTGGAATTAAATAATGAATTAGAATTAAATACGTATTAAATTGGATTTAATTATGTAATTTAATTTAATTCGTAGAAATTGTACTTTGAGTACGTGTTTGCAATACGAGTTTGACTCGAACAAAAATCAAATCTTTGTTTGAACATTGGATGATCACTAATAATCAAGATTAATTAATTTGATTGATTGATTGATAACATGCTTGTATGAATACATGGTTGTGATGTTTGAATAATGTATATCGGATGGATATTAGTCGGGTTGGGCGATTTTGGAAATTGTAATAAATTTGATTTATTAAATTGGACCTGCGTGTCCAGCCTTATCTCCTATTTCTTTGTATTCTCTTCTCACCTATTCCCCTCCATGTAAAAGAGGTTTCTTTAGAAGTGTAGTGTAACGGGTAGAAGTAATACAAGTGCTAGCGGGAGAGAGAAAGTGAGAGATTTGATATAGGATCAATGTAAAAATCCATCCGCATATCATTATTATTTTATTTCATACTCGCTTTATTATGTGTTTAGAATGCATGCTTAAGGGTGTATGATGATGAGACCTTAACAAAGATAATTAAATTGGTAGCCAATTTGCACGCGAAAAACCCTCGTTTTATATTAAGCAAATATCCTTCCATTGAATGATTCTTGTTCAAGATCCGAAGTTGGCATTGGTTTTTATTGACCAAAGTCAAGACCTTTGTCAATCAAGGATGTACTTGAATCATGAGAGTTTTGTTGCATATCGGTGTCTTGTCCAAATCGTGATTTTTATTGGCCAAAGTCAGGTCACTTTTTGTCCAATGACATTGATTACGAAACTTTCCTCGTCAATGGGTCCAGCTTAACTGGAATCATTAGGTTTGTTTTTGGCCAAAGCCAAGGCCTAGATGATTCAGAGGATAGGGTTAGGAAAATGTATTGGATACATTGACATTATACATATGTTTCGGACTTGGATGTCCACCTAACCGGATCTAGGAATTGGATGAGATCCAATTGATCTGTGAGATCTACCTAGTTAAATAGCATACACTTTTTATTGGCCAAAGTCAGGGTTGTGTGTTATTTAACGGGATCCTAGCCCACTAGGAAACACGGTTTCCCGAGTACTCCACAGAGGGTTAGAGGCTCGACGAAAAATAGTGGGAGGCAAGTATTGAATTTGCAACATTCGTTCGAATACTCGCTAAACACGCTCATTTTATTTTATTTCGTCATTAGATTAAATGTTAGTTAGACTAATATTTAAATTGTTGTTTTAATAAACAGTTGGACTGTATTATACTGATTATATATAATTGGATTATATTAATCAATATATTTGAATTAATTAATTTCAGTTTACAGTTGATTTTATAATTGGATTATAGTAATCAATGTAATTGAGGTTAATTAATTTGGATTATATTTGATTATATAGTTGGACTATTATAATCATTATAATATAAAGTACCACTAATCGTTGATTAAATAGTTGGACTATTGTAATCAAGATAAAATTGAAAGTTGATATTTAAAATATAATCTAGGATTAAAAATATTTTAAATGATTTAATTTTCAAATTGGGAATAAATAATAGGTTACTTTATTTGATAAAATAACTTATTATACGTTACGCCCAAAATTAAGCAAATAGTAGAGCATAAAATCTTTGGAAGATTTATGTGATGATGACTTTAATGCTTAATTAATATACTTATAATAAATCTATCTTTAGATTTAAAAGTATTAAAATTGCAATTATAATTCTTGGAAATTAATTGACTATTCTAGTGGAGAAAAGTCAAAGTTTGCAATTGGGCATGTAGCACAAGGTGCACATCGTTTCGATATTCCGAAACCCAAGGCTTGGCCAAAGGTTTGTGAAATATTGAAAAGGATAATTGACATATACCAAAGTGACTGCCATTTGGAATGGAAGACACGAAGAATTAAAGAAAGGGCGAGGCTCTGACTTTAAAATATATTTGTCTTAGTTATGTTCACAGCTAGTATTGAAATTAGATTTTAAATACTTAGTGTGGTACATAAATATATGTATTGATATTCAGAATCTGCTTTGAGCAGGATACTGACTTCAAGCTGAGATTCCTCTGCGAATCGGAAACGGGACGAAAGTCGCTGTTTCGACCGTAGATACCTAAGTTTAGGAACTCCCTTAGGGTGTGTACTTAAATTAGGAACTGTTATAATGTAACTAGTTTGACTAGAACATTATCTCTTTATCAGTGTTTAACCCACTGCGGTGAAACCTTTACATTCTAAAACACTAAAGTGTTTTATTATATAAGATGATACTGAGATAATACATTAATGTAAATAACATAATTTTATATTTTGAATATAATAAAATCTCAAACATATAAATGACAAATAAATAGCTCAAATTGATTTGATCAATAGAGACTTATTTATGGCATTGTTGTCTAGGACACAATTAAACGAGACAGTCAGTTAGACGGTGTGTCCGAACTAAAACCGAATTTTGTTGGACATGATAAGGTTTATCACGAGTCGCTCTGAGCTATCATTTCCTTCAACAGGATATGTATTAACAGTGCAAAACTTATTTAGAATAAGGTTCCATATTAATCTGTTTGACAGATATCATATAGGATATGAACAGGAAAGAAACGAGGTTTCTCATTCCTGATAATTTGGGTATGCCAGGCATAAAGTTTGGATGATACCAAACTAAAACCCAAATTGGATTAGTGCCAATATAGGTTATCCTAAGGGAAACCATAAGTATAGTACTTATAAATCCCACATGAGAACAATGTGATTGTTGCTCACCATGCGGTTTTCCTGAGAGGAATACCGATATGCAGTGGTCAGTGGGAGGATAGTGATACTCGATGAAAATCGGAGTAATACTATTCAGGCACGAAGTCCTTAATGGAACACAAACAGTTCATCAATGATGAATCTGTACCATTAATCTTCAAATACACAAGAAAACTTCGTAGATCGGATAGAGTCAGAAAACAACCTAGGGTATGGGTTTCTGATCTCACCTCATTAAGATGTCAATCTTATGGAGGTGTACTCCGACTACGTTTAAAGGAAGTGATACGAGGTATCGACTCCCTATTATGGCAAAATGCCATGAGTTCGGAATGGATTCCATGTTTAACAACTATTTTGGATACTAGTTGTTGTACCACAAAGCATTGTGCCTATTGGTACATTATACGTCTTCAAGGAAGACATACATGGATGGCAACATACCAACGTACAAAGCTAGGCTTTTGACGGAAAGGTATCGTTATCAACATTGTTTAATAACGGTTCAACCTTTTACCTGTTGCCATGGTAAATCCATTTTGAAGATGCTTGTTGATAACTGTATATTTCATTTATGAAATATGTCAGTTACAAATCAAAATCGCTTTCCTGAAAAGGAAACCTTTTGGAGAATGTTTACAACATTCTGACGATTTTGTATAACCGACAAACAAGGTTTGCGGATTATTCAATCCATGTTTGATTGAAGCAAGCATAGGGTTCTTGGAACTGACGTTTGAAATAATCATAATAGTTTATGATTGACTCAAAACGAAATAATTCTTGTGTATATAAGGAGGTTAGTGGGAGAGGGCACTGACAATGAAATTCCCATAAAACAATCGGTGAAAGCTTGGCTTTCATAGAAATTCTCCGTAGAATTCTGGGGAGTAACAACCTTTATTCAAGGAATAAAGATCTACTACTGGGCTAGATTTGGAGTTGGTAACACTCTCTGAGAAATTGTACATTTAAAATGTACTTGTATTGGTGTCTCATACGCTTTGAGCATATGGAGTCACAATCGGGTCAATCCAAGTGATAGTCACTGGATTGAAGATTAAGAACATCTGTTAGTATCTGAGAGAACTAAAGATGTTGTCTTAACTATGGAGATGGAGAACTTGAAGTGACTGGGATCACTGCTGCAAGTTTCCAAACCGGTAAATACTGCGCGGTACTATAAAGTTTGAATAACAGGGACAGTGAGCTGGAAATCTTCCTAGCAAGATAACTGTTGCCGAATAAACAACAAATGCGGATTATTGCTGCAGCTGAGGCAGCAATAGAAGCCATTTGGATCGATAATAAATCTAATTAGATTAGATATAGTTCTGTTAGCAGCTGAGCTAGGCGTCAGCACAGGCTAAAGAATTAAAGGTCTCATCGACGATCCAGATATATACTTCTATATCATCTGATTCGTTCGGATCATACATCGTGGCGATGTGATGATCGTGTAAATCGCGTCAAACGATAACAACAAATCCGCTGACGAAAACCTTTCCTCAGCAATTTGAGCGAACCGTACATAGTTCAGGTGTAGGACACTTGAGTGACTCGCTACGTGCCAAGTGGGAGATTGTTGGACAAATGACCCATAGCGTCACTATTTGCACAGATCATTGTGTTGTTGTAGCAAATTAACTATGTGACAAGAAATTGCACTCTCATCATTTGTGATTAGATCACCATAGATATATAAATGAAGAGAGGTCCCTATGATTAGTTCCTGGATTGAGATGATATGAGACAGTATCAGTCCACGAAGGATTAATCATTAAATATCCCTAGCCGTAGTATTATCGAGACTGGACATCGATAATGCGGAATAGGCTAGTATTGCACTTGTGCGCGTTTGTGAGGGCACAACGGCATAGTTCTCATATATATAAGTATTGGATACTTATGCAAGTGCGATAGGAGGTCGTGTTTCACCGATGGTACGGGAAACAGCTTCGCTCTGGATAGACCCCTCGGAATCCCATTGGTATTATGACTATGTGTCTATGGGAGGCCGAAATCAAGGTAGGTGTGTATAGTCTTAACCTGAGACTTACATCGCTAATACTTACGATAATCGATAGACTTTGGTCTTGGTGGTAGGGGACTTTAAACGGGTTCTGAGTACACCACTTCTGGGTTTATCAGAGAGTCGTAGTGTATTGGGTGTGATGTCAAGATGGAAGTGTCACTTCAGTCATTTGGAGATGGTCACGCAGGATACGGTACTAGTGCTCTTGAGTGTTGCGCAACCAATCGGGATATTGTGACCAGGTCATGTATATCCGATTATAGAGACTATGTTACCAGACATCCGACATGTGTTTCGGACGGGCAGACACTTATCCAGCCCCAGCCCTAGCACGTGATTATCCGATACTGGGCCGATAACACAATACTACGGTATACTACGCTTGATACAGACTATATATTCCTGTAAGAATATTTCTGGAGAATTGGGTAGGCATGGCGCTTTGCTAGAAGCCAACCTTGTCTTGTAAATCGATATAAACGTAGTACGAGGTACTTACGTGTTCGGACAGTCCGACGATCGTATTTACTGCCAACATATCCGGAGATCTCATGGGTCGCTTCCTGAAGATTCACCGATGATGTATGACTCGCACTTTGATTAATCTGGGATTAATTAGAAGAGAGAGATAGAATTAATCTGGGATTAATTCGATGAGAGAGAAATTAATCTGGGATTATTTGAGGAGATATTTATCTGGGATAAAAATATTAATTTGAGAGAGACGATTAATTTGGAATTAATCGATAAATTAAGTATTTTCGATATATTAATCAAAATTGGATTTTGACGCGGAATTAAATTAGATTTTAATTCGGCGAACGAATTAATTTAGAATTAATTCGTTAGCGACGTGAATAGTGATTTCGCTAGGCGTAATCATTTAATTACGACGCGACGGAAAAATTCGTTAATTTGGAATTAGCGAACCCGAGCCCTAGAGTGATTGCGAGCGCATTCGCATTTCGAATTCGAGCGCGGCCCGCAAGTCACATCAAGCGTCAAATCGCTAGTCGCATCAATTGTCAAATCACTTGTCACTTTGAGTGATGTGATGTGACATGACATGTTGTCACTTTATTAAAGTGACTTGATGTGAATAGTAAAAGGTGATGGGAATAAAGGTGAAAGGACTTTTGCTTTTTGCTTTTTCCATTTAACTTTTGTATTAAAGTAATACATATGTTTATTTATTTATTTACTTGGTAAATGAAATAAATATATATAATAAAAGGCTTTTATTCTCTCTCTCTAACATGCAAGTTCACGTTTTTTGTGAAGCTTTATTTTCCCTCTCTTTTTCCTCTTCTCCTTCACGGTTTTGGAACCGATTTCTTCTCAATTTTTTTTCTGGTTAGACCGATTTTGAGAAGCAAATGAAGAAGGATGGTGCTAGCACACACACATGGGTTATACATAGGTGATAGGGAAGCATCTTCTTGAGCAAGGAAGCTTGAAGCTTGGAGCTTCAATGGTGGTCTTCAATGGCCGAAAATGGTGGAGATCTACACGCCCAAAACCGCACAGCCCACTGTCAAAGGAAGCCATTGCCGAGCTTGGAGGGAGCTCAAAAATCGCACCTTGTTCTTCAAACATCAAAACCGAAATTCAATGTGAGTTGATTCCGCCACCTCCTTTGATGTGTTCATATGTGATTTTATGCATTGTTTGTGATCTTGTGGACTTGATTAAACTCCAACAGTAAGTTCATTTCTGTCCTAGGTATGGCTTATTTTATAAACCAATGTGTTAGTCTTTAAGACATGCCACAAGATCCTAAACATGATTTTAAGTGTGAAAAATCAAGAAAAGTGGCGGAATCACTTACATTGTTATTTGGGGAAATTTCGAAAATTCCTTTTGGATGAAGCCCCAAGCTTGTTGTATGTTGTTTGTATTTCCTTGGGTGAGTTTCCCTATCACCTCAATTGACTCCTCCAAGTACTAACTTAGTAGAAATTTTGAAGAAAAATTTCAAAACCAAGAAGAGAAGAATTCGGCAAGGATAAAGGCTTAATTAATTAACCAACTACTTCCATCAAAATTTGACATTGATGTAAGTCATGTGGTCCCACCATATTTTAAATTCAAAATTTGAGCTGGCTTCTCCTACACACAACTAAGTCACGGGAAATTTTATCGGGTTTGTTTAATTCCAAATAAACGAATTTCCCGTCGCGCCATAATTAAATCCAATTTAATAAAATAATTATGCCTCGCAAAATTATCACGATAGTCGCTTTCGAATTAATTCTAAATTAATTCGTTCGCCCGAATCAAAATCCAATTTCAATTTCGTATTGAAATTTGATATATTATTTTAGCCCCAAATAAATAAATTAAATAGAAGAATCCAATTTAACTATTAAATTTATTTTATCGATTAATTCTAAATTAATCGCATTCTCTCTTCCATACGAATTTAATCCCAGATTAATTCTAGCCGTAATTAATCCCAGATTAATTTTCTCGCTCATAATTAATCCTAGATTAATTCTACCTGAGTCAAATGTCATTGGTGAATCTTTGGGAAGCGACCCAAGAGATTCATGGATATGTTGGCAGTAAATACGATTATTAGACTATCTGAACACATGCGTACCTCGTACCATGTTCTCACCGATTTACAAGACATGGTTGGCTTCTACCAAAGCAGCGTGCCTACCCAATTCTCCAGAAATATTCGCCGAGGAATATAATCTATATCATGCGTAGTAATACTAATATAATGTAATGTGTAATACGATCCAGTATCGGATGTCACATGCTAGGCCTAGGGTTGGCTCTGTGTCTGCCCCGTACGAAGCAGATATCAGATCCTGAGTAACTAATCTCTATAATCGGGAAGTCATGACCTAGTCATACTATCCCGATAGCTGCAGCTTTTAAGAGTACTAGTTTCGTATCCTGTGTGACCATCATCTCCATATGAATGAAGTGATACTCCCATCTTGACATCACATCCAATACACTACGATTCTCAGTAAACCCAATACAGGCGTACACAGAACCTGTTAAAGCTCCAGACGACCAATACTAAAGTAAACTGATTGTCGCAAGTAATTGCGACGTAAGTCTCAGGTTAAAGATCACATACACCTACCCTGATTCGGATTCCCATAGACACATAGTCATACTACTATTGGGATTCCGAGTGGGTCTATCAAGAGCGAACTGTTCCCGGTCCAACGGCTAACAGAACCTCTTATTACACTTGCATAAGTATCCAATACCTAAATATATGAGAACTATGTCGTTAAGCTTCCATAACGCGCACAAGTGTAATACTAGTCTATTCTGCATTATCAATCTCCAGTCTCGATAATACTTCGACTAGAGATATTTAATGATTAAACTGTTCGTGGATTAATACTGTCTCATATCTTATTAATCCAATTTAACCATATAGACTTTTATCATTAATATATATCTAAGTTATCCAATTACAAAAATGATAAAATAGCAATATCTTTTTGTCACATAGTTAATTTGTACAAAAACACAATATTCTTTACAAATAGTGATGGTATGGGTCATAATTGTCCAACAAACTCCCATTTGGCCTATAGCCAATCGCTCAATTATCTAACACCTGAACTTTGTACATGTTGCTCAAACTTTTGCTGAGATATAGCCTTCGTCAGTGGATCTATAATGTTATCATCTGATGCGATCTTCTCGATCTTCACATCGCCACGATGTATGATCTCAGGAATTAGATGAAATCGTCGAAGTACATGCTTGGATCGTTGATGAGACCATAGTTCCTTAGCCTTTGTGATAGCCCCATTATTGTCACAATACAAAGGTACGGGCTCAGCTGCTAACGGAACTACTCATAATCTAATTAGGAATTTACGGATCCAAACTGCTTCTTTTGCTGCCTCAGCTACAGCAATATATTTTGCTCTTGTTGTTAATCGGAAATAGTCTCTTGCTTGGAATATTTCCAGCTCACCGCTCCATTGTTCAAACAAAATATGTACCCTAATTGCGACTTACAGTTTTCTTTGTTGGTTTGGAAACTTGCATCGGTGAACCCAGCCACCTCAAGTTCTCATTCCCCATAGACTAAGAAAGCATCTTTAGTTCGTCTAAGATACTTAAGGATGTTCTTTACAACAATCCAGTGACCATCACCTAGATCGGCCTGATAGCGACTGCACATGCTCAAAGCATATGAGACATCAGGTCACGAACATATCATGGCATACATGATCGATCCGACTGCTGAAGCATACGGGATCCGAATCATTGCATCTCTCTCATCTTGAGTTTTAGGACACATATCATTCGATAGAGAGACGTCATGTGACACCGGAAGCAGCCCCCTCTTGGGCTGATCCATGTTGAATCTCTTCAACACTTTATCGATGTACGAGCTCTGGGAGAGTGCCAGCAGCTTTCTAGATCTATCCCGATAGATCCTTATTCCTAGAATAAAGGCTGCCTCTCCCTAGTCTTTCATGGAGAATTTTTAATGAAAGCCAAGCTTTCACCGATTGTAGCATGAGAATGTCATTTCCAAGAAGTAATACATCATCAATGTATAGGACAATGAATGTCAGTGGGCTCCCACTAACCTTCTTATATACACAAGAATCATCTTCGTTTTGAATGAAACCATATTCTTTTATGATCTCATCAAAACATTGGTTCCAAGAACGTGATGCTTGGTTTAATCTATAAATGGATCAGTTTAACTTGCAAACCTTGTTTGCATGTCTTGGTATGACAAAACCGTCAGGTTGTTGCATATAAACATCCTCCAAAAGGTTTCCGTTAAGGAAAGTGATTTTGACATCCATTTGTCATATTTCATAATCGAAATATGCAGCAATAGCAAGGATTATCCGAATGGATTTAATCATGGCAACATGTGAAAAGGTCTCGTCATAATCGACACCATGTCGTTGACGATATCCTTTTGCTACAAGCCTAGCTTGTACGTTTATATGTTGCCATCCATGTCTGTCTTTTTTTTAAGACCCATTTACAACCAATAGGCTTAATGCCTTCTGGTACATCATCCAATGTCCAAACTTGGTTGGTATACATGGAATCCATTTCGGACTTCATGGCTTCTTGCCATAAAGCGGAGTCGATACCTTGTATCACTTCCCCATACGTAGTTGGTTCATCTTCCTCTAATAAGATTAATGTCTACATGAGGTGAGATTAGAAACCCATACCTCTCAGGTTGTTTTCTGACTCTCTCCGACTTACGTGGTTATTGTGTATTAGAAGATTGTGGAACAGTCTCATCTCTGATGCACTGTTCGTGTTCCGTGAGGGGGTCGGTGCCAGGAACAGTATCACTCTGATTTTCATCGAGTTATACTTTCCTCCACTTACCATTGCATTCATGAATTCCTTTTCTAGGAAACTGCATGAAGAGCAACAAATATTAGTTCTCTTATGGGTTGTAGAAATAATATCTTTCCGTTTCCTTAAGATAACCTACAAATGGGCACTTATCCGATTTGGGTTCTAGTTTGGTACTATCCAAACGTTTAACATATGCCAACATCCTCAAAATCTTCATGAATAAGAAACCCGGTTTCTTTCCTATCCATATTTCATATGGAGTCTGTTCAACAGACTTTGATGGAAACTTATTCAAAATAAGTATTGCATTGTTTAATGTGTATCCCCAGAAGGAAATCGGTACCTCTGTGCGACTCATCATAGACCTTACCATGTCCAACAAAGTTTGGTTTCTCCGTTCAGACACACCATTCAATTGAGGTGTTCCGGGAGGAGTCCACTGTGAAGGAATACCATATTCTTTCAAGTAATCTTGAAACTCATTGCTTAAGTATTCTCCACCACGGTCCGACCGCAATGTTTTAATACTTTTGTCTGTCTGTTTTTCTACTTCGTGTCGAAACTCTTTGAATTTCTCAAAAGTTTCCGACTTGTGTTTCATAAGATACACATAACATAACGCGATGCATCATCCGTAAAGGTTACGAAGTATTCATATCCACCTCTAGCCTGGCTAGACATGGGCCCGCATACGTCACTATGAATAAGGGCTAACAGCTCGGTGGCACATACACATTTACCACTAAAAGGTGTTTTAGGCATTTTCCCTAACAAACAAGATTCGCAGACATCATATGAATTAGGATCAAATCTGTCCAAGTATCCATTCTTCGAAAGTGTGGATATACAAGTTTTGTTAATGTGTCTCAGACGACAATGACATAAATAAGTCTCATCAGTTTTACTCAATTTGAGCTTTTTATTTGTCATGTTATATGTTTGAGATTCGTTTATATTCAAAATATAGAGACCATTATTCACATCTGTTGTACATATTTCAATATCATCTTTATAAACAAAACACTCAGTGTTCCTGAATATAAATGTATACCCGCATCGGGTTAAACTAGATACAGAGATAATATTAATAGTCAAACTAGGTACAAAATAACAGTCGCCTAATGTAAGTACATGCCCTGAGGGCAGATTCAAAACATAGGTGCCAACAGCCAAAACGGCGACTCTCATCCCATTTCCGACTCGCATATCGGTCTCCCCTGAAGCCAGTCTCCTGCTAATCTGCAGCTCCTGCACATTAGTACATATGTGAGTACCACATCCAATATCAAAAATCCAATTTTTGAAACTAGTAGTAGACATGTTTATTTCAATAACAAACATACCTGAAGCTATAGCTTTGCCCGCCTTCGCTTCCTCCAAGTCCGCCTTGAACTTACGACACACGCTTCTAGTGACCCCGTTGGCCACAGTGTAGGCAGACGTCTTGGGATTTATCCATTGTCTTCCCAGAAGACTGTGACGATTTAGCCTTGCCCTTTTCTTCTTCTTCTTCACACCCCCATAAGTCTTCAGCCAAGTCTTGGCCTTCTTGGATGTCGAAGTAAGATGTGCCTCGCGCTTCTTGCCTTTCAGAAGCTCTGGCTCTGGCTCTTTCAGCTAGCCATTAACTCTCCAAGAGTTTTCTCTTGGTTCATCATATTATAGTTCATGATGAACTCGCCCCAGCAATCGGGCAGAGACTGTAAGATCAAATCTATGGAAGTCTCGGCCTCGAAGGTATTGCCCAGCTGATGCAGTTGTTCGATGTCAGCAATCATCTACAACATGTAGTGTTCGACAGATGTACCCTCTGACATACGAGAGCGAAAGAGCTTCTTCTGCAAATCATACTTCTGAGATCTAAGATTAGATCTATGAAGATCCATCAATTTCAACATCATTGCATAATGATCCAATCCCTTATTCTGATGACAAAACTGAGGAGTCATTGCAGCAAGCATAACGGATTGGGCAGTAAAGTTATCATCACGGTGAGTTTTCCAAAGCTCATGCTCTACTGGCTACTAAAGTCCGGGCTCAGGCCCGAGAGGTCTCTCTATTACATAAAGCAACTTCTCAGCTCCAAGGACTATCATGAGGTTCATTTCCTAGTCTAGGAAATTTGCGCCGTTAAAGACATTCTCACCAATTATTATGTCCCTAACGCTATCTTTCCAGCAATTTTGATTGCTATAGTCCAACTATCCAATCAAATATTTCGGGTACACTCAAATGCAATGGTTACTATAGTACAACTATATAACCAACTACAAATGGAGTAGTGTTTGAGTACAGTCTAATTGTTCAAAGAAAACAATAAATAATAATATTAGTCCATTTAGTATATATAATAACGAGAATAATAAAATAGAGCACACATATTAGCGAGTATTAAACGAAATTGTAAATTTAATACTAGCCTCCCACTAATTTTCGGCGAGCCTCTAACCCTCCATGAGTACTCGGGAAACCTAGTTTCCTAGTGGGCTAGGATCCCGTTAAATAATACACAACCTTGTCTTTGGCCAACAAGCTATGTATAAATTTAACTAGGTAGTTCTCTAAGATCAATTAGATCCCATCCAATTCCTAGATCCGATAGGTGGACATCCAAGTCCGAAACATATATCTAATATATTTCCTAACCTGTTTCCTCTGAATCAACTAAGCCTTGGCTTTGGCTCAACAAGTTTAATGATTCCAGTTAAGCGCAACCCATTGACAGTGGGAAAGCTTCAAAATCCACGTCGATGAACAAGAGTGACCTTGACTTTGGCCAACAAGTCACAACTGCTCAAGACATGCGATATTAACAAAGCTTTCATAGTTTAAACACATCCGCGATAGACAATGATCTTGACTTTGGCCAACAAATCAAAGCAATCTTGGATCTTGAGAGAGAACCACTCAATGGAAGGAAACACTTAATATTAAATGCAAGGGCGTTTTCATAAATTGGCAACCAATTTATTATATTTGATTAGGTCTCATCATACACCATTAAACATGCATTCTAAAAGCATAATAAGGCGCGATAAATAAATATAATAATGATATACAGATGGATATTCATATTTTGTTCCTAGAATAAATCTCTCTCTTTTCTTTTTCTTTCTCTCGCTAGCACTTAACATTCTTCTATATACCCAATTACATAACACTATAAGAAATCTCATTTACATTGAGGGGAATTGGTGAGAAGAGAAATACAATGAGTATAAGAAGTGATAGGCTGGTGTAGGACACAGAAACTGACGACGCTGTTCTAGGCTCGCGGCCTAGTTGGGAGTACGAAATAACATGGAGTCGCCACCCGGTGTGAACCGGGACAAGATTTAAGGCCGCACTCACCCCTCGCAAGGGAAGACCTCAAACCCGTTGGGTTCGGAATGGTCCCCCTTACTTATGTCACTTGTTGATGTGATTTGATGTCAATAAACTAACCGAATCTATTCAACATTCATGCTCAAGGGTAATCTACGCCTAAGTCCGCATGCATAATAATAACAATGAGAACCTATATCTAAGTTCGCATACTTCAAAGTTGTCATAACGGCAAACACACAATAACATACTCATCACACAAGCATGCTTAATTATCTAATGCGGAAAATAGATAAAACTCTAAGCATAAATATAAATTAAATCCCTAATGTGAAAACAACATAATCATGCATAAAGAAATAACTTTCTATCGACTAAATCATGCTTAAGATGAATAAATGCTTACCACATAATCATGTTTTAATAGAAATAAATGACCTACGAACTACAACATGCTCAAACACAAGTTTGGATGAGACGAAATACATGTCTCTTAAGTGTGTACGTGCGTTGTATCCCGAGTACAAACCGCACTACCGTCCATTCGGATTCGGCTACGGAATTTACGTCCGGGTTTCCATCCTATATACCACAAAAGGGAACACATATTCCGCTCATCCAACAATCACATCTTGCCTCAAACGACTCTCATGCGATAATATTTTATAATAAACAAAATAAATGAAAGATAATAAATAAAAAGGTGCCCTCAGGTCTCTAACCTCTTTTGTCGTCTCTCGGAAGCGCGTTAGACGACCGTCGGAAGGGTTGTTGCTCCGCAACTTTTCTGGTTCACTAATCCAACATTTTTTCCTCGCTGTTTCGCTGTTTGGGCTGCAGTTTTCACTCCGTTTCGCTGCTGTTTTAAGGGTATTTTCTGGTCACTGTTTCGGGTTAATTCGGGGACTGTTTTGGGTTAATTCGGGGACTATTTTGGGGAGTTTCGGGGTGAAATTTTTGTTAATTCGGGGACTGTTCTGGAGTAGATTCTTGGCAATTTATGCGTGCAGGGAAGGCAGTTTGCGTGGACTGTTCAGGTGCAGAATTGTCGAATGGTAGTGGGCTGGTTCGTAAAGGGGTAGGCGTGCAGACTGCGAGTGTATGTGCTGATTTGAAGTAGGGGTGTGAGCAGGCTTGTAGCGTGATGAAAGGTTCTTATGCGTGAGCTGTGTTGAGCGTGGATGGGCAGTGGCATGATGAAGGGTTCTTGTGCATGAGCTGTGTGAATATGTGCGTGAAGTTGGCTTGGGTACGTGGGCTGTTGAAGGGTTATTTGGTTAATGAGCAGTGGCTGCTTTGCGGGTGTTCCATGTGAAGAATGGGGACGGGTATTTAGTTTGTAGGAGGGGTGTGTCTGTTCACGATTCAAGGGCTAGGGTTTATTGTCGGTTAGAGAGTAGTAAGGGGGATTTGTGTGTTCGGCTATTTGGCAGTGAAGGAGCGGCTGTGTACGTGAGGGCAGTTTTGCGTTGAAGGTTGAAAGAGGGGTTGAGGACGTGTTGTTGAGCGATGGGCTGATGAAGTGAATTGGCTGAATTGGCTGAGTGGAGGGTTATGGTGAAGGCGTGAGTGGGCTGCAACTGTGGAGCGGCGCGTGTGTGAAGGTAAATTGCGTGAGTGGAGTGCCTGTTACGTGTTGGAAGGAATGGAAAGGGCTGTTGTGGTCTGTTTCACGTGGCTTTGTGCGTGTCTTGGCTGTGTGATTTTGTGGCTTGCTGATTTGCTAGGGTTTAGTCGGTGGGGGGTGACTTTGTGGCTATGTGTGTGTCGGTTAGAGGGGCAAAGACAGATGAGGGTGGCTGCCTTGAGTACGAAAGATAAGCGAGAGAGAGGGTCGTTGTTGAGTGAATATGCGTTTAGGGGTTTTGCCAGTTTTTGTTTGTCTTTGCTGCCGAGGGAGAGTTAGAGACGAGAGAGAGAATGGGGAGTTGTCGAAGGTTTATTGGTTTGTGGTGAGAGGGAAGAAGAGGCCGTGAGTGAGAGAGTGGCATAGGGAGTCATTGTGAGGCGTGAAGGTTGGTCTGTGTGGTTGCTGATTAACTTGTGATCGGTGATGGCTTCAACATGGTCAAAGGTGAGTGAGTGAAGGCTTGTTGTAGTGTGAGAGGCTGCTGAGTGAAGGGAAGAAGACAGATCAGAGCTGCTAGGGTTTTTTTTTAGTTTGGTCCATTGCAGAGTGCTTGTAGGCTGCAGGTACGAGAGAGAGTGATGATGAGATTGTGGGCCGAGAGAGGTCAAGGGAGAGAGTCATGCGAGAGGGGGAGGACCAGCCAAGGCAGTTAGGGTTTGTTGGATGCTTATATAGTGAGGGGTAGGGTTAGGGTTTTCTGCATTGTTTATTTGAAAGGAAAGAAATCAATTAATTTATGTGTGTGTTTAATTTTAATTATTTAAGGCAAGAAATTATTTAAATTAGGTGAGTGATTTATTTAATTTTGAAATTTAATTTAATTTAATTTAATTTAATTTAATTTGTGACATGTATTTTAAAGGTTTTAATTATTTAATTTGTGAGATGTGTTTTAAATTTAATTTAATTATTTTTTGATGTGATTTAATGTGTTTGGTGTGTTTTAAAACAGAGGTCCAACAAGCGAACCCGAAGCGAAACAAGCGAGTTAAATCTGACAAAATACTAATTCCCAACTTTACCCTTCCAACGTCCGTTTCCCGCGGCTTTCACAACTAAAGAGATAGTGTCTCCATACGAGACTCATCATCGGGCAGATATGCAAAAATGCAATGTCTACAGTCGCCCCCACTTTGATGGGACTTGTGCAGTGTGTGACAATGACAATCCTATCAAAGTACGTGCAATGCATTTTACTTACCTGGCTCACCAGCTGCCACCTGACTTGCCTGTTGCTTTGAACTGAGTGATATGGTGGCGAGGTGCCTCGATCTCTGGGCTTTGTTCCCGAACCACCGAATGTGAACTGTGCTGATGATGCAGTGGGCCCTCGACCCTTGGACGCATCTCGAAACTACAACTGACAACGGGGCACCTCGACCTTGGGCACCTCGACCCAATACCGCTGTCAAAAGTGGGCCTCGCCCATAAGCTAATGATGTAGTGGGTCCTCGACCCTGGGCACCTCGACCTGGAACTACAACCGACAACGGGGCACCTCGACCCTGGGCACCTCGACCCAGCACCGCTGACAATAGGGACCTCGCCCTCAAACTGATGATGTAGTGGGTCCTCGATCCTGAACTGGTACTGATGTGGGCCTCGCCCCCAGACCGAAACTGATGTGGGCCTCGCCCCCTGACTGAAACTGATGTGGGCCTCGCCCCTAACTGATATTGGCCTCGCCCCAAACTGATACTATGTGGCCTCGCCCCCAAACTTGACACATATGTGGGCCTCGCCCCAAACTGATATGGCCTCGCCCCAAACTGATACTAGTGTGGGCCTCGCCCTGGGACTCATCCCCAAGCTGATACTGATGTAGGCCTCGCCCCTAGACTGATACTGATGTGGGCCTCGCCCCCCAGACTGACATTGCTGTGGGCCTCGCCACAAACTGATGCTGACGTGGGCCTCGCCCCCAGACTGAAACTGACGTGGGCCTCGCCCCAAACTGATATAGGCCTCGCCCCAAACTGATACTAATGTGGGCCTCGCCCCCAGATTGATGTTGATGTGGGCCTCGCCCCCAGACTGAAACTGATGTGGGCCTCGCCCCAAACTGATGATGATGCTGATGTAATGGTTCATTCCTGAACTGTACTATATGAGATGGTCCATTCCTGAACGATACTGTGAGGTGGTCCATTCCTGAACTGTTACTGTGAGGTGTGGTCCATTCCCGAACCGTGCTGTGAGGTGATCCATTCCCGAACCGTGCTCCATTCTCGGAGTGTCATCATTCCCGAACTGTGCTCCTTTCTCGGAGTGTCATTCCCGACTTGTTCATTCTCGAACTTTGTTCCATTCTCGGATTACCATTCTCGGCTTGTTTATTCCCGAACCTTGCTCCATTCTCGGAGTGCCATTCTCAACTTTCATTCTCGAACTCTGCTCCATTCTCAGATTGCCATTCTCGGCTTGTTCATTCTCGAACCTTACTCCATTCTCGGATTTCCATTCACGGCTTGTTCATTCTGGAACTGTGCTCCATTCTCGGAGTGCCATTCTCGACTTGTTCATTCTCGAACTATGCTCCATTCTCGGAGTGCCATTCTCGGTTTGTTCATTCTCGAACTATACTGAATGTGGGCTTTATTCCCAAAGTGCCATACCCGATAAAACCGATGTTGTGTCTCCATACCCGGAGTGCTACTGTAATATCTCCATCCCCGGAGTACCGTACCTGGCAAAACTGATCTGATATCTCCATACCCGAAGTGCCGTACCTGGCAGAACTGATCTGATATCTCTATATCCAGAGTGTCGTACCTGGCAGAACTGATACTGAACCAATGTGGGCCTCGCCCCCAGAATGCCATACCCGGCAGAACTAATACTGAACCAATATGGGCCTCGCCCCCAGAATGACATACCCGGCAAGCCTGTTATTGATGCTGATGATAATGTGGGCCTCGCCCCCATAGTGCCATACCCGGCTAAACTGATGCTGATAATAATGTGGGCCTCGCCCCCAGAGTGCCATACCCGGCCAAAATGATGCTGATAATAATGTGGGCCTTGCCCCAGAATGATGTGGGCCTCGCCCCAAACTGATACTGATATGGGCCTCGCCCGTGGGACTCATCCCCAAGTCTGAAACTCATATGGGCCTCAACCATGGGACTCATCCCCAAAACTGATTCATTTCTGAAACTGACTGTACTGTTGCTGCTTCTGATTGGCTTGTCTTTCCCGCTTTTCTTTTTCTTCTTTAAAACCTGTGAATACAAAACAAAACAAACACAAAAAGAGAAAGCAAAACTATGTTACGTGTATGCATGCATGCATAAATGAATTTTCTATTACGTTGGGTTAGGTCTTCCGCCAGTTCTCCAGGTGATTGCTCAGTCTTCTCTCTGGTCTCATGGCTCAATTTCTTGTTATACTTCTTATTCACGGGGTGGTAGACTAGTCGCCCCCAGTCTTGATTTAGCTGTATACTCTCCGCTGTTTGCACTTGGTCAAGATGAACCACATGGTGGGGCCTTCCATATCAATATGCTATTACAAGCTACGAACTAGTCTCAATAGTTATACATATTATCGTCCTCAAAGAATGCCCAGTAATGAAACCAGAGAACATTCAAAACACTCAATGCAACTCAAATCTGAGTTTTTGAATAAATGATCTATGTCAGACTCAAAGTGTGTGTGTGCAAAGGTTCCTTTGCAGCTTGATCCTAAGTAAGCTAACTCAATGATTTCGTTTCAAAAATCGGGATCGATGGGTCAAACCAACCTAGATGTCTCAGTTATGCCTTCAGTTGCTTTTCTGTGCTCAATGTGGTATGGTTTTCTTTCTCTTTGTCTCTTTTTTTTTTTTTTTGAACTTCTTTTTTTTTTTTTTCTTTCTCTTTTTTCAACACACCTACCCTTTAAGGTAACATTTCTCCTCATGGTGGTCCTAATACTCGCCCATGGGTAGCTTCACGCTTATCGGTTATAGGTGGTTCAAAATTTTTTCCTTAGAGACTTTTCTTTTATTTTCAACCATACCACACATCATAACATAAGCAAATCAAGATAGACATCTAAGCAAACGGTCATTCACCGACCCACAATTTCTTCGACTAGTCACTTGCTAACTACTCAGGTTTTCACTGCTAAGAACCATAATCAAGTGCTTACGAGTCTAACATAGATCAATTAATCAAAGCATCAGATAAAAGCACGTCAAGGGTTTATCGTTTCTATAGTTTCACTCTAAAGCAATCAATTTCATCATCGGACTTATGCCTAACTATTAAGGACTAAACAACTTTTTTTTTCTTTTTCTCTTTTTTTTTTCTTCTTCTTTTTTCTTTTCTCTCTCTTTTTTTTTTCTTTTTTTTCTTTTTTTTTGGTGAAGGGCCCCCCCAATGGTCTTTCTATCCTTGCCGTAATGCTGTCTGTTTCTCGATTTCCTTTTCCCCGCTATCCATGTTTGCTAAACTCCTCCTGACAAACCCTTTTTTTTTTTCTTCTCTAACCCAACGGATATCTATGATGGCTTTTAGGACACATGGTTAAACATGATGCGTGTATGCATGAGATGCATGCGACATATGAAATATAATATGCATTTGGTTATCAAAAGCATAAAGGGGCAACTTCTACAAGATATACAACTATCGTTCTCATGCGGGTTTATGACAATGCCTTTGATTGAACTCCCTCAACCCACTATAGAAATGGTCAACTAATGCACAAATTATACACATCACAGGACATGATTTCGGGGCCGATTCTCTGTCCCCAGTGGAGTCGCCAGACTGTAGGACACAGAAACTGACGACGCTGTTCTAGGCTCGCGGCCTAGTTGGGAGTACGAAATAACATGGAGTCGCCACCCGGTGTGAACCGGGACAAAGATTTAAGGCCGCACTCACCCCTCGCAATGGAAGACCTCAAACCGTTGGGTTCGGAATGGTCCCTTACTTATGTCACTTGTGATGATGTGATTTGTGCAATAAACTAACCGAATCTATTCAACATTCATGCTCAAGGGTAATCTACGCCTAAGTCCGCATGCATAATAATAACAATGAGAACCTATATCTAAGTTCGCATACTTCAAAGTTGTCATAACGGCAAACACACAATAACATACAATCATCACACAAGCATGCTCAATTATCTAATGCGGAAAATAGATAAGACTCTAAGCATAAATATAAATTAAATCCCTAATGTGAAAACAACATAATCATGCATAAAGAAATAACTTTCTATCGACTAAATCATGCTTAAGATGAATAAATGCTTACCACATAATCATGCTTTAATAGAAAATAAATGACCTACGAACTACAACATGCTCAAACACAAGTTTGGATGAGACGAAATACATGTCTCTTAAGTGGTACGTGGCGTTGTATCCCGAGTACAAACCGCACTACCGTCCATTCGGATTCGGCTACGGAATTTACGTCCGAGTTTCCATCCTATATACTACAAAAGGGAACACATATTCCGCTCATCCAACAATCACATCCTGCCTCAAACGACTCTCATGCGATAATATTTTTATAATAAACAAAATAAATGAAAGATAATAAATAAAAAGGTGCCCTCAGGTCTAACCTCTTTTGTCGTCTCTCGGAAGCGCGTAGACGGCCGTCGGAAGGGTGTTGCTCCGCAACTTTTCTGGTTCACTAATCCAACATTTTTTCCTCGCTGTTTCGCTGTTTGGGCTGCAGTTTTCACTCCGTTTCGCTACTGTTTTAAGGGTATTTTCTGGTCACTGTTTCGGGTTAATTCGGGGACTGTTTTGGGTTAATTCTGGGACTGTTTTTGGGAGTTTCGGGGTGAATTTTTTGGTTAATTCGGGGACTGTTCTGGAGTAGATTCTTGGCAATTTATGCGTGCAGGGAAGGCAGTTTGCGTGGACTGTTCAGGTGCAGAATTTTCGAAGGGTAGTGGGCTGGTTCGTAAAGGGGCAGGCGTGCAGACTGCGAGTGTATGTGCTGATTTGAAGTAGGGGGGTGTGAGCAGGCTTGTAGCGTGATGAAAGGTTCTTATGCGTGAGCTGTGTTTAGCGTGGATGGGCAGTGGCATGATGAAGGGTTCTTGTGCATGAGCTGTGTGAATATGTGCGTGAAGTTGGCTTGGGTACGTGGGCTGTTGAAGGGTTATTTGGTTAATGAGCAGTGGCTGCTTTGCGTGTGTTCCATGTGAAGAATGGGGACGGGTATTTAGTTTGTAGGAGGGGTGTGTCTTGTTCACGATTCAAGGGCTAGGGTTTATTGTCGGTTAGAGAGTAGTAAGGGGATTTGTGTGTTCGGCTATTTGGCAGTGAAGGAGCGGCTGTGTACGTGAGGGCAGTTTTGCGTTGAAGGTTGAAGAGGGGTTGAGGACGTGTTGTTGAGCGATGGGCTGATGAAGTGAATTGGCTGAATTGGCTGAGTGGAGGGTTATGGTGAAGGCGTGAGTGGGCTGCAACGTGTGGAGCAGGCTGTGTGAAGGTAAATTGCGTGAGTGGAGTGCCTGTTACGTGTTGGAAGGAATGGAAAGGGCTGTTGTGGTCTGTTTCACGTGGCTTTGTGCGTGTCTTGGCTGTGTGATTTTGTGGCTTGCTGATTTGCTAGGGTTTAGTCGGTGGTGGGGTGACTTTGTGGCTATGTGTGTGTCGGTTAGAGGGGCAAAGACAGATGAGGGTGGCTGCCTTGAGTACGAAAGATAAGCGAGAGAGAGGGTCGTTGTTGAGTGAATATGCGTTTAGGGTTTTGCCAGTTTTTGTTTGTCTTTGCTGCCGAGGGAGAGTTAGAGACGAGAGAGAGAATGGGGAGTTGTCGAAGGTTTATTGGTTTTGTGGTGAGAGGGAAGAAGAGGCCGTGAGTGGAGAGAGTGGCATAGGGGAGTCATTGTGAGGCGTGAAGGTTGGTCTGTGTTGGTTGCTGATTAACTTGTGATCGGTGATGGCTTCAACATGGTCAAAAGGTGAGTGAGTGAAGGCTTGTTGTAGTGTGAGAGGCTGCTGAGTGAAGGGAAGAAGACAGATCAGAGCTGCTAGGGTTTTTTAGTTTGGTCCATTGCAGAGTGCTTGTAGGCTGCAGGTACGAGAGAGAGTGATGATGAGATTGTGGGCCGAGAGAGGTCAAGGGAGAGAGTCATGCGAGAGGGGGAGACCAGCCAAGGCAGTTAGGGTTTGTTGGATGCTTATATAGTGAGGGGGTAGGGTTAGGGTTTCTGCATTGTTTATTTGAAAGGAAGAAATCAATTAATTTATTGTGTGTGTTAATTTTAATTATTTAAGGCAAGAAATTATTTAAATTAGGTGAGTGATTTATTTAATTTTGAAATTTAATTAATTTAATTTAATTTAATTTAATTTGTGACATGTATTTTAAAGGTTTTAATTATTTAATTTGTGAGATGTGTTTTAAATTAATTTAATTATTTTGATGTGATTTAATGTGGTGTTGGTTTTAAAACAGAGGTCCAACAAGCGAACCCGAAGCGAAACAAGCGAGTTAAATCTGACAAAATACTAATTCCCAACTTTACCCTTCCAACGTCCGTTTTCCCGCGGCTTTCACAACTAAAGAGATAGTGTCTCCATACGAGACTCATCATCGGGCTGATATGCAAAAATGCAATGTCTACAGCTGGACACGCATGTCCAAATTTGAATAAATACAATATTTACAACAATTTCCAAAATTACCCTCACCCATCTAATATTCATCCGATATACATTATTCAAACAAATACATCCAAGCATTCACACATAGCATGTTGTCAATCAATGTAATCCAATTAATTAATTCTTCAATTAATGACCTTTTAATGTTCATACAACGATTTGATTTGCGTGAGTCCAACTCGTTTAAGAATAAATACTCAAAGTAAGTATTCTTGAATTATATCTAACTACAATATTAAATCCAATTTAAATTGTATTCAATACTAATTCAAGTTTAATTCCAAATTATACAATTACACTTATTCTATTATAATAATGTTTTTTAGACTTGGATTCCAAATCCAATCCTTATGGTCTCAAAGGCCCATTTAGCATCCAATGCCAATTCTATTAGGTCCAATGGCCTTAATTAATTCTTTGGCATGAAATTTTGGCCATTATGGATCAAACCCATAATGCCTTTGCCCATTTAGGAATCACCATATGCCATAAATTAATTTTGGCCTATTAGGCCCAATTAGATTATTAAAGGCCCAAAAGTCATATTTGGACTTTTATGAAAATAGTTTAGGCCCAATTGGATCCAACCCAATTGTCCCCAACCAAACTTGGCCCAACCAAGCCCATTAATCCAAATATAACCAAATTAGCCCAATTAGTATTTTAGGGACTAATTTACATTAACATAATATTCCAAATATTATATTAATCCAATTTAAGTGTAATTAACATAACTAATTAATTAATCTAACATTTCCAAAATATAATTAATTAATAATCAATCATGCTTATCATTACAATTCATGTCCAATACAAATTGAAGCAAAATCAAGTCTCCAACAACATGCTTCCCACGACAATGACAAGAAATTAACATCCAATTTTATTCCAATCCAATTAAATCAACATTCAACATATATTTCATGTCATTAACACATCCAAGTGTCAAAATTTAAAAAATCACCATGTGTTAAACTAGGGAAAATTTTGGCCAACCTAGGGATTTAGGGAAATTTGATCCAATCAATTTTTCAACAATCCAACAATGCACAACTCCAAGTTGTCATCATCTAACATCAACCAACAACTCAATTTTGAATTTTCATGCTCCAAGCAAAAATTACTAATTAAAGTTTATAAACCCTAGTTTTCAAAATCATATTTAGCAAGGCTTCAATACCATTGTTAGTCTCTAAGACATGCCACAAGATCCTAAACATGATTTTAAGTGTGAAAAATCAAGAAAAGTGGCGGAATCACTTACATTGTTATTTGGTGAAATTTCGAAAATTCCTTTTGGATAAAGCTCCAAGCTTGTTGTATGTTATTTGTATTTCCTTGGGTGAGTTTCCCTATCACCTCAATTGACTCCTCCAAGTGCTAGCTTAGTAAAAATTTTGAAGCAAAATTTCAAAACCAAGAGAGAAGAATTCGGCAATGAGAAGAGAGAAGAGAGTGAATAGTTTCCAAAAACTTTTTTTTTGTGTTAAAGGCTTAATTAATTAAACCAAATACTTCCATCAAAATTTGACATTTGATGTAAGTCATGTGGTCCCACCACATTTTAAATTCAAAATTTGAGTTAGCTTCTCAACACACAACTAAGTCACGGGCAATTTTATCGGGTTCGTTTAATTCCAAATAAACGAATTTGTCGTCGCGCAAAAATTAAATCCAACTTAATAAAATAATTATGCCTCACAAAATTATTACGATAGTCGCTTTCAAATTAATTCTAAATTAATTCGTTCGCCGAATCAAAATCCAATTTAATTTCGTATTGAAATCTGATTTCAATTAATATATCTGATATATTATTTAGCCCCATAAATAATAAATTAAATAGAAAAATCCAATTTAACTATTAAATTTATTTGATCGATTAATTCTAAATTAATCGTATTCTCTCTTCTATAAGAATTTAATCCCAGATTAATTCTTACCGTAATTAATCCCATATTTTTTTCTCTCTCATAATTAATCCCTAATTAATTTTATTTGAGTCAAATGTCATTGGTGAATCTTTGGGAAGCGACCCAAGAGATTCCTGGATATGTTGGCAGTAAATACAGTTATCGAACTATCTGAACACATGCGTACCTCGTACCATGTTCTCACCGATTTACAAGACATGGTTGGCTTCTAGCAAAGAAGCGTGCCTACCTAATTCTCCAGAAATATTCGCCGAGGAATATCATCTGTATCAGGCGTAGTAATACTAATATAATGTAATGCGTAATACGATCCAGTATCAGATGTCACATGCTAGGCCTAGGGCTGGCTCTGTGAATGCCCCATACGAAGCATATATCAGATCCCGAGTAACTAATCTCTGTAATCGGGAAGTCATTACCTAGTCATACTATCCCGATAGCTGCAGCTTTTAAGAGTACTAGTTCTGTATCCTGTGTGACCATCATCTCCATATGACTGAAGTGATACTCCTATCTTGACATCACATCCGATACACTACGATTCTCAGTAAACCCAATACAGGCGTACACAGAACCTGTTAAAGCTCCAGACGACCAATACTAAAGTAAACTAATTGTCGCAAGTAATAGCGACGTAAGTCTCAGGTTAAAGATCACATACACCTACCTTGATTCGGATTCCCATAGACACATAGTCATACTACTATTGGGATTCCGAGTGGGTCTATCCGGAGCGAACTGTTCTCTGTCCAACGGCTAACAGAACCTCTTATTACACTTGCATAAGTATCCAATAACTAAATATATAAGAACTATGCCGTTAAGCTTCTATAACGCGCACAAGTGTAATACTAGTCTATTCTGCATTATCAATGTCCAGTCTCGATAATACTTCGACTAGAGATATTTAATGATTAAACCGTTCATGGATTAATACTATCTCATATCTTATTAATCTGATTTAACCATATGGACTTTTATCATTAATATATATCCAAGTAATTAAATTACAATAATGATAAAATAGCAATTTTCTTTTGTCACATAGTTAATTTGTACAAAAACATAATGTTCTTTACAAATAGTGATGGTATGGGTAATAATTGTCCAACACAATGTGGGGTACACAAAATCGTTCTCTCCTACGCTACAAGGGTGAACCTTGGCTACCTCAGTCTATTATGGGGATCGTACAATTATCTAGAAATGGCGAATTGGGCCCTCGGTAATCACGGTTGTGGCGGGGATGGACTTGGAGATATCCAAAAGTATACAAATATGCTATAATAAGGCGTACCCTTCCTGGATGAAAGCTAGTATGGATATCGGACTCATGCATCTGGCATATTCGGATCATGTTTGGACCTTTTAAGTATATCAAGGTTTTCATACAAGTTGGCCCGTTATCATTTTAAAGCGTTCAATCAGATTATCGCGAGGTGTAAACTTATCCTAGTTGAAAAGGTCCATCATGTTTACACTTTTGTGATAAGGTGGCTAAATAACTTCAAATGATAGGGGGCCAAACACAAGGTGGTCCATCATCATTTTGAAAACTTTTGGCCCAACCATCATAAGATATAAACTCGTCCCAGTTTAAGTGGCCCAACAAGTTCGTATCCTATGACGAGAAGCCCAAATGGATCCAAATGATAATGGTCCCAAACACAAGCATATGGGTAGCTTCTATAGGACATATAACTATGGTTCATATGTGGGCTTACAATGGTATGGATATAGGCTCTCATCGGTGAAGGGTTGCTCACAGTTAGGTCTCCACACTCAAGGGTTCGAGCGACTAAGTGAGCGCGCCTTTTTTATACCCTAGGGTATGTGCCAACGAGTGATGGTTATCATCACATAACGATCTGTCGCCTTGAGTGAAAATGACTTCACGATACATGATGCCATCGGGGTAAGAAAGGTATGCAAAATATATGAGACTTTGGTAACTAAAGCCAAAGCCACGGACACTACAAGGCATTGTTTCGGGGCTGATTCTCTATCCCCAGTGGAGTCACCATCTGTAGGAGCGAAGCGGGGTTTACCGTTATGCCTATGATGCTTGGCGACCACGACACTGTTGGGCTCACAGCCCGTAGAGAGTATGGAGTAGCCCGCGGGGGACTAAATCGGAGAATAAATGAGTCGCCACCCAGTGTGAACTGGGAAAAGATTTAAGGCCGCACTCACCCCTCGCAAGGGAAGACCTCAAACCGTTGGGTTCAGAATGGTCTATTACTTATGTCAGTATAATGGACGGGTTCACACAATGGTATAACCAAGTCTTATGCAGTTCATGCAAGATAATCAAATAAACACACAAATTTACACACCCATAAACATTAATATAAATAAAAGAAAATTAAATTAAGAAATACAAGGTACGATAACAAGAATCATAATAATCAAAAGCAATAAAGCGTCAATAAATAAATAGTAAACAAAATGGGGGTTAATCACGCATATATGAATATTTCCCGAGTGGTACGTGAAGTTGTATCCCAAGTACAAATCGCACTATCGTCCATTCGAAATCGGCTACGGAATTTACGTCTGGGTTTCCATCCGATATACTGCAGGGGATAATAACATGCATAATCATCAATGCAATGTAAACGGATATAAAAAATATAACCATGCATATGCGGATAATTACCAACATGAATAAATAAAATAAAAGGGCAAAATAATGAAACAACGATAAAAAGATAAATAACAAAATAAATACGAAATAATAAAATAACGATGAAAGTGAATAAATAAATAATAATAAAAAGATAGCACTAAATAGATAAAAAAAATAACAAAATGCCGATGAAAGAAAAGAATGTGACCATAAATTTGGTCGTCTTTGATGTAGAACTTCGTATACTCGGCTGGACGTATTTCAAGTCCAGCCAGCCACGCAACGTCCGGAACTATAAAAATAAATAGGGTATAGGTGCCCTCGGGTCTTACCTTTTAAGTTGATTTCTCGGAAGTGCGTTAGGCCGTTGCTGGAAGGATCGAAGCTTGGTTCGCTGGTTCGCTATTTTTGGTTGCTGGTTTGTTGTTTTTGGTTGCTGTTTTGCTGTTGTTTCTGTTGCTGTTTTGCTATTTCTGGTTGTTGTTTTCTGGTTGCTGTTTTGCTGGTTGCGTTGTTTGCTGTTTTTGGTTGTTTTTTAGCTGTTGTTTTTTGCTATTATTTTTGGTTGTTTTGGCTGCTATTTTTGGTGATTTTGGATTGTTGTTTTGGTTATTTTGGGGCTACTGTTTTGGTTGTTTTGGCGGCTATTTTTTGGTGTTTTGTGCTGCTATTTTTGGTTGTTTTGGTTCACTATTTGGCTCACTGTTTGGGTGATTTAGATTGTTGTTTTCGGTTATTTGGTTGGTTGTTTTTGCTGGTTTGTTTTGCTATTTTTCTCGGTGGTGGACTGCTGGTTTGTTTCGATTTTTTGGCTATGTTTCACGATGGTGGGCTGCTGGTTTGTTTCGGTTTTGGTTGGTTGGTGTTTTCGGTTTTGGTTTGCTGTTTGTTTTTCAGTGTTCAGGGTTGTGTTTCTCGGTATTTCAGGGTTGTGTTTGTTCGATGTTTCAGGGTGTGTTGTGTGTAGTTTCGGTGGTAAGAAGAAGAATAAGGGAGCCGTCCAAGGTCTAGGGTTTTTCTTTGTAGTTTCCACCCGAAATCCCCTATTTGTGATGATTTGGTGTCCCTTTTATAATGTTTTGAAAGGATCTCTAAATAAGTGAACAAATCATGTCTATTTTAGAAATTTATTTTGGGAAAGAATCTTGTAAATTTGGTGATGAGGTGATTTCAAAATCTCATTAAATCGGAAAGTGATTTGAGGGGATTTTAGCATGTGGAATGAATGGGATTTCATATCTTGTTAAATTGGAAGGTGTTGATGAGGGAATTTGCACATGTGAATTGCATAAGATCTTATATATTTAGGAAGATTTGGGCGTGTGCATGGGTTGGATTACATGGGCGGCGTGTGGATGGATTGCATGGGGTCTTGAGGCGAGGCTAAGGTTTGAAACAGAAACTGACTGAGCGAATCTGAGGCTGGCTAGTGAGTCGAATCCGATGGGGTGTTAATTTTGGAGGTTTTCCTTCCTTCCGGCATTCGCTTTTCGCAACTTCCACAATTTTTCAGGTACCGCCTCCTTACGAGGCTCATCATTAGGCTTATGCAAAAATGCAGTGTCTACAGTATCACTTTATTAATTTATTAACTAATTATTAATGTATTAAATTACGAAATATAAAGTAAGAAACTTATTAATTTAATTAATTATAATAAAAAATTATAAAAATAAAAAAAAGAAACCTATTATAATAAGAAAACATATTATAATCGATTATAAAATAAAATAAAAAATCATACATACACTTAATCTCTACAATTAACCTCTACAATTAATTTTTTATTATTAAATTATAAAATTAAAATATCTTTAAATAAATTTTTTTATGAAAAAAAAAACTATTATAATAAAATACATATTATAATTTTATAAGAACTATATTATAATAAGAAGACATATCATATTATCTTATTACAATTAAAAAACACTATTAAATTAATAATTTATTAAATAATACCCCTATACACTAAAATATATTATATTATTCGATTAATTTTAGAATAATATCACTCCGTAAAATAAATAATATATATATATATATAGTTAATATATTTAAGCTTTCTCATCGCGTCACGTGACACTTAATCTCTACAATTAATTTTTTTTTACCAATTATAATAAGAAGATATATTATAATTTTCTATTAAAATAAAAAAATATACGTGGCACCGAATCTCTATAATTAATGTTTTAATTATTAAATAATAAAATTAAATTAATAAATTATTAAAATAAAAAAACAACAATATAAAAATATAATCTCTTATTACAATAAGAAACCTAAATAGTAGCCGCTCACAAAACTTATCGTCAATATCTGCCATAAAAGAGCCAAACCATAACATATGGAAAACCATATGCCTCAACTCCAACATAATGACTCTCATATAACTAGTCTTTTTTTTATTACAATACAAATCTACAGACATATAATCTGAAATCTACTGGAATATTGACTACAAACATTATAGTACATTCAGAATTCTACGTTTACTAGAGACGAAATATCTATTCACACTCAAATATGTGGAGAATTCTACTCCTACTTTAGAGAAAAAATTTTACTCTCAAAATTAAGAGATTTTGACTTCCTTACCATTGCAGGAAGTCGAATTTATGCTCTCTTATTTGGAGTCGAACTTGTGCTCTCCCATATAAATAGTCTTTTTGAGTATTTGTAAAAGTAAAATTTTGGGAGGAAATCGCATTCTCCCAAAATATAACTTTTTCAATAGCTTGTCAATCTTCAAATTTAATTAATTATAACTTCGGAAAAAAAAAATACAAAACAAAAATAAAAAGGATATGATGGGTTGCTGAAGTGGCGGA
>SKCR01038953.1:0-48880 GCA_019454045.1 Zanthoxylum bungeanum | reverse complement strand
CTCTCTCTGGATCTCTCTTATAGCTTTCAATCGCTGCCGTAGATCTCGCAGCGATTTGAAACTATCTTTTATAGTCAAGGATTGAATTGAATCGAATCTCCACCGTAGATCTCTCCCGATCTCATCCTTAGTATGGCGGCTGCCAACGCTCCGATCTCCATGAAGGAGGTCTTGACCGTAAGCGTCCCATTCACTTCCCTTTTGTATTTATTTTAATCATTTCATAATTAAAAGTCACCTCAGTTCTAGATTTGTGTAGCTATTATAATCACACGGAATTAAGAATTATTTTTGCTTAAATTCCACGTTAAGTTGATTAATTGTTGTTGCTCCACTCTAGTAGTTCATTGTTAAGTGTTAGTAGATCTGTATTGATCCGTGTTCAATGTGTTGATTTTATTAAAATTAGCTGATTTACTGTTTTGTATAGTTTAAAATAGTGAGAATCTGACTTGATTTGGAAGTATTATAATTTTGAGAGGTGAATTGCTTATGATCTGATGATCTGTGTGGTTGCAGTTGCCGAGTATTGGGATTAATTCACAATTTATTACTTTCACAAATGTTACGATGGAATCGGATAAGTACATATGTGTTCGAGAAACTGCTCCGCAGAATAGTGTGGTGATTATTGATATGAATCTGCCGATGCAGCCATTGAGACGGCCTATCACGGCTGACTCAGCACTTATGAATCCCAATTCCAGAATTCTTGCTTTGAAAGGTATGATTTAATAATTCACTTCCGTTTTAGCTTTTATGGGTTCGAAATAATTCTCATCGCATGCATTTTTTGTTATATGTTAGCATAGATTATAGTTACATGAAAGATGTTTTCGAAATAATTCTCATTGCATGCACTTCTTTGAAATATGATAATTACTTCGTTCTTAAAAGAGCAAGTACGTGTGAAATGCTGATTAAAGTAATTCCTTAATTTAGGTAGTGTAAAAAATCAATTTTTCTTGAGATCTATCGAGGTTTATACTGCTTTGTTCACATTGAACTTTTAATTTCCTTATTTATGTTTATAGACACTTCCTGATCATGAACTGTGACATTGTTTTGTAGCACAACTCCCTGGAACCACCCAGGATCACTTGCAAATATTTAACATTGAGCTGAAAGCAAAAATCAAATCACATCAGATGCCTGAGCAAGTGAGAACTTTATTTCATTAAGCAACTTTGTTACTTTTTACAATGCCCTATATTATGGTCTGATTTGTTGTACTAAAGTTCAAGTGATTTATGTGAAGCTAAAACAAATTGCACTTGTGTAATGTGCAGGTGGTCTTTTGGAAGTGGATTAGCCCAAAGATGTTGGGAATGGTCACTCAAACCTCAGTGTATCATTGGTCAATTGATGGTAATATTTCTTTATTTTGCATCATTAAGTATAATTTAGATATATTCTTACAGTTTGTCGTTCTATGGATATGCTTTTACACTGCTAATCTTTCTTTTTTTCAAGTTTTTCATTGGTGAATGGTTCTCAGTCATTGTTCTATGCAGGCGATTCTGAACCAGCTAAGATGTTCGATAGAACAGCTAATTTGGCAAACAATCAGATAATTAACTACAAATGTGACCCTACAGAAAAATGGTTGGTTTTGATTGGAATTGCTCCTGGTTCAGCCGAGGTATGTGGTTATTTGTATTGATGCTATTTTAAGTTTGATGCATTTGAGGATATGGTGTACACCTTCATTGAAAGAATATCAAGAAGTTCCCTGCTTAGCCGAATCTTGTTATATGGCCTATATATGTAATGACACATGATATGAGCACACTACATACACAATTAGGCAACTACGGGGACATCTGCAGTCCCTATTGACTCTCATTGACCTATGAACTACGCTCACTCACTCCTCTGGGGAATTTGTAGTTCTGGATTCATTTATGCTCCTGCATAAAGTCCAACATTTTTTTAAGAAGAGAAAGAAAGCATAATCTGTTCAACTATGCCCTGTAATGTGGTGTAATCATCATGACTCTTATGTTAAAGTGCTTAAATTTGGGCTTTAAATGTCCTTTAACGAGTGCTTCTGTTTTTGTGTTTTCTTCTCACTTTTCTAATTTTTTAGTTGTAGCTCATTATATGGCCATATATAAAATTATTTCCACAATCATATGGGGTTTCATTGTCAATTTTGTTGTCCTACTGCTACTATGTTTTGCAGAGGCCACAATTGGTTAAAGGAAATATGCAACTTTTTTCAGTGGATCAACAGCGTAGTCAAGCTCTCGAAGCGCATGCTGCTTCATTTGCCCAATTCAAGGTAGTGGTTTCTGCCCTTAAAATGTTTCCTGTCTTTGTTATTAGATAAACGTTTTTGTGTTCCATTGATGATTATTGTATCCTTTGATTTGTTTTGTGCAGGTTCCTGGGAATGAGAATCCTTCTGTTCTTATTTCCTTTGCAGCAAAGACTTTCAATGCTGGGCAGGTTACGTCAAAGCTGCATGTTATTGAGCTTGGTGCTCAACCAGGGAAGCCATCATTTACAAAGAAGCAAGCAGATCTTTTCTTTCCTCCTGATTTTGCTGATGACTTTCCAGTGGCAATGCAGGTACAGTCGTTGCTGGTACTTGTTTGATGTTCAAAAAATTGCAATATGAACATTGACTAAAAAATTTGTTAACTGGCAGATATCACACAAATATGGTTTGGTTTATGTTATCACCAAGCTCGGTTTGCTGTTTGTTTATGATTTGGAGACAGCTGCGGCAGTGTACCGAAACAGAATTAGTCCAGATCCAATATTTTTGACCTCTGAAGCTTCGTCAGTTGGAGGTTTTTATGCCATCAACAGGAGAGGCCAGGTGTTATTGGCGACAGTTAATGAAGCAACAATAGTGCCTTTTGTTAGTGGCCAAGTAAGTGGACAAGCTTGCTTTTCTTTTTCCATACCTCTGGTTTGGGATATATTGTTTTACAATTTGATCGGGTTATTGTTTGTCTTAGTTGAACAATCTTGAACTTGCAGTCAATCTTGCCAAAAGAGGAAACCTTCCTGGTGCAGAGAATCTGGTGAGTTTTGAGTTTATATATGTTCTGATTTATCTTCATTTGTCTTTTTACTTTCTTACTCTCTTGTATGGACTGAGAACTTGGTGACACATTGTCTTGGCTTTTTCAGGTTGTCCAGCGGTTCCAAGAACTGTTTGCTCAAACAAAGTATAAAGAGGCGGCTGAGCTTGCTGCAGAGTCTCCACAAGGACTCCTGCGCACACCAGATACAGTTGCCAAATTTCAGGTTTTCTTTTACTCTTGCAATTTTTAAGTATTCCACATTGTTAATTTTGCTAAATATCCGGCTGAAATCTGTATTCCTTATGCGCTTATGACATGAAATTGGCAGTAATTAATTTATTGTTGCAGAGTGTTCCTGTGCAAGCTGGACAGACTCCTCCTTTGTTGCAGTACTTTGGGACTCTTTTGACTAGAGGAAAGCTCAATGCTTTCGAGTCATTGGAATTATCTCGCCTCGTTGTGAACCAGAACAAAAAGAATCTTTTGGAGAACTGGTTAGCAGAGGACAAATTGGAATGTAGTGAGGAGCTTGGAGACCTTGTGAAGGTTTGACTTGCAACTTCAGATTGAATATTTATTGGTTCTTGTTTTTTATAAAAGTAGTTTTCTTTTGTGTGTTGGAGTTGAATAAAGCAAGACTTGTTAATTTGAGAAATTAAAATCTTTTGGTTTATGCGAACTCTCTTCAGAGTTGTTACATTAAAATTATTTGGTTTATGCAAACTCTATTGAGGAGAAAAATATTTTGATATCACATTTATCTGCAATAGGGTAATATAATGAACAAATCAGGGATTTGAAAGAAGCCAACTGTATCACAATGCTGCTATCATAAATTACAGTTAACACTAATTATTGTACTTGGATGAATGAGCCATTCAAACATGTGTTATAGTAGTAGATACATTGACCATCTTTTGGCAATGGCAAGGAAGTCAATTAAATGATTTTTGGTTGGTTACCTCAAAACTGCCTTTGCAGAACAAATTCTAATGCTCAGAGTTGGACTTATAGAAAGATGACTGCTTTATGGATAATGCAATAAAAATGAAATATTTTGCAGATCATGGTAATTTATAAATCGAGTTTTTTACTGTGAAACATTTATAGGGCCTATTGAATCCATGTCTCCATTGAGTTGAACACCTAATTCCTTGTAAGAAAAGATCTTTCAATTGACCTGAGTCTCATACAAATTCTGTCTAATATGAATATTTGTTGCCTTGGTGGTATGGCAGACTGTGGATAATGATCTTGCACTGAAAATCTATATTAAAGCCAGGGCAACCCCAAAAGTTGTAGCAGCTTTTGCAGAGAGGAGGGAGTTTGACAAAATTTTGATTTACTCAAAGCAGGTACTTTACATGCCTCTTTGGATGTGACAATCTCACATTTTTTTCCATCATAGATTTTGACATAGTCATGAAGAGTGAGAGTGCATTAATGATTAATGGTTTCCTTCTTGTTTTAGGTTGGGTATACACCTGACTATCTATTTCTTCTGCAAACGATTCTCCGAACGGATCCTCAGGTATGTAAAAGTCTTTGAAGGTTGTCGTATAAATATGATCACATGAAGGTGGTTGTATAAATATGATCACATTTATTAACATCATGTTTTAAAATGCTGTATCTTTTTTTTTTTTTAATGTAGAACTAATCAAAATCTGTCAGATTCTCTTTGAATTATTTTTTCTTTATAGTTTTAATTAAAGTATGAGTTTTGTATATGCCTCGGAATCGGAATCTTATTTGAAGCAATGCAATTTCATGCGAAACAAACTGTTCCTTAAGCAAGGTAGGTAACTGTGAACTTTCTTTTTCAGGGAGCTGTTAACTTTGCATTAATGATGTCTCAAATGGAGGGAGGTTGTCCAGTTGATTACAATACCATTACAGATCTGTTTCTTCAGGTTTGGATACTTTCCTGTGTTTGTCTCAGCTGATATTTCTGGTATAAGTTAAATGGCTGTGCATCGTCACTATTCTAAAGATCTCACTGCATTTGATGCAGTGATATATGTTGCTGAATTTGCTTATTAATCCTTTAGTATACTTCACATGGCATGGAACTTGTTCATGTTGTTACAAAGTGCAAATTACCTGACCAGTTTTTTTTTTTATTTGGTTTTGTCTCTGACTATTTCAGAGGAACTTGATCCGTGAAGCAACAGCTTTTCTGTTGGATGTTCTGAAGCCAAATTTACCAGAGCATGGTTATCTTCAGACAAAGGTTCTTTAATTAATGATTTATTGATCTATTTATTTGACTTTGTGGATGCAATTTATATCTTTGCTCATGCTCAGTTACATTATATTCTTTTATAAACAGGTCCTGGAAATCAATCTTGTAACTTTCCCAAACGTAGCTGATGCTATTTTGGCCAATGGAATGTTCAGTCACTATGATCGTCCTCGAATTGCCCAACTTTGTGAAAAAGCTGGTCTTTATATGCGAGCTCTGCAAGTAATATAGATTCATGCAATGTTTATTTACTTATCTAATCTCATATTATCTTTTATGGTCCATAAATACCTGGATTAACTTATAACCATTTTTCCAGCATTACACAGAATTACCAGATATTAAGCGTGTCATTGTAAATACACATGCAATTGAGCCACAGGTATATATGTCAAATGCTGTTCTCATGATTGGACCAAGGGTCGTATATTTGTTAATGGGCATGTGGTTTTTTGCAGTCACTAGTTGAGTTTTTTGGCACTCTTTCACGAGAATGGGCTTTGGAGTGCATGAAGGACCTTTTACTTGTTAACCTAAGGGGCAACCTTCAGATAATTGTACAGGTATGAGCAGTGGCGTATCCAGAAATTTCAATCAGTGGGGACATTTTTTTTCTTACCAAAATAATATATAATGAATTCATACATATTTTTTGAAATTACAAGATGATCCCTATACTTTTGAAAATTATGAAATAGCCCTTAGTTTCTAAACTTATATATTAACCCAAAATTTTTAGAATTATATTTTTATCCATAATTTATAAAAATACAAATTTACCCTAAAAATTGAAGTAAGAAATTATTTTTAAAATTATGTATTTTAAGTTTATGTAGTATATTATATATTAAATTTCCGCTAATTTATTATAGATTTAATTACTTTTTTAATTAAATTATTGAAAGCCTAGTGTTAAAACGCAACATTTGTGCTTTGAACAGGTATAAATAAAAAATAAATATACAAAAAAATATATACAAAATAATTATATTAATATTAATATGTGAATATTTTATACATAACAACTATACACGACGTGTTTTAGTAAAAGAATCACTACAAATATATCAATAAATTAGAAGATCAATAACCAAACCTAAGTATAAACATAGTTATTTTTATTTTTATTTTTATTTAAAAAATAATGTATTTATGTGTGTTGTTTAATTATTTATATTTTCTAATATAAATATATATATATATATATATATATATATATATATATTAAAAAAAAAACTAGTGGGACCAGTGGGGGCAACTGATTAAGAGATCATATTTTTCTATGGATAGTAGCGAATACGGTGGCTCCGCCACTGGGTATGAGATAGTGTGTGGTATATAACTAGTGGGTAGCCTATCTACTAAAGCTAGCGGATTTATGTCTTTGCAGACTGCCAAGGAATACTGTGAGCAGTTGGGTGTTGATGCATGCATAAAACTGTTTGAGCAATTCAAGTCTTATGAAGGGCTATACTTTTTCCTGGGTTCATATCTGAGTTCAAGGTAAGGAATCTCTTTACGTTAGTGTTCAGATATCTATTTTAATGTTTATTAGTGTTAGTTTTGAATCTGATTTTGTTTGTGGATAATTTTACAGTGAGGATCCTGACATACACTTCAAATACATAGAGGCAGCCGCTAAAACTGGACAAATAAAGGAGGTGGAACGAGTGACAAGAGAATCAAATTTCTACGACCCTGAAAAGACCAAGAACTTTTTGATGGAAGCCAAGCTTCCTGATGCCAGGCCTCTGATTAATGTCTGTGACCGATTTGGTTTTGTTCCAGATCTCACACACTATCTCTACACTAACAACATGCTTCGCTACATTGAAGGTTATGTTCAGAAGGTATGAGATTGGACTCTTATACTCATGCTGAGCATGTATCATCCCATGAAATAGTCTTCACTTGATGTTTTTAAAATTGTGTGCTGCTTTTTATAGGTGAACCCAGGGAATGCTCCCTTAGTCGTAGGGCAGCTGTTAGATGATGAATGCCCTGAAGATTTTATTAAGGGCCTCATTCTTTCGGTCCGTTCTCTTCTTCCAGTCGAGCCCCTTGTTGAAGAATGTGAGAAGAGGTAGTTCTCATTCCGTCCTCCTTTCCTACTACTTGTAGAAGTTGCTTCACATTAATCATGTTGTTTAATGTTCAGGAATCGGCTTCGTTTGCTCACTCAGTTCTTGGAGCATCTTGTAAGTGAAGGAAGCCAAGATGTTCACGTCCACAATGCTCTGGGTAAAATCATTATTGACAGCAATAACAATCCAGAGCACTTCCTCACCACTAATCCTTACTATGATTCCCGGGTGGTGGGTAAATATTGTGAGAAACGTGATCCAACCCTGGCTGTTGTGGCTTACCGTAGGGGACAATGTGACGATGAACTCATCAATGTTACCAATAAGAACTCTCTTTTCAAACTACAAGCCAGGTTTGTTAATTATTTATCTCTATATTTGGTTGTGTTTTGGGCTATCTGGTGCTTTGGAGGCTTATGAAGTCATCCTTTGGTTACAGATATGTGGTTGAGAGAATGGATGCTGATCTATGGGAGAAGGTTCTTACTCCGGATAATGAATATAGAAGACAGCTCATTGATCAAGTTGTATCTACTGCTTTGCCAGAAAGCAAGAGCCCAGAACAAGTTTCTGCAGCTGTTAAAGCTTTCATGACTGCTGACCTGCCCCATGAACTGATTGAGCTTCTTGAAAAGATTGTGCTGCAAAACTCTGCCTTCAGTGGGAACTTCAACTTGCAAAACCTACTTATCTTGACAGCTATTAAGGCTGATCCATCTAGAGTCATGGATTATATTAATAGACTAGATAACTTTGATGGACCTGCTGTTGGGGAAGTGGCTGTTGAAGCTCAACTATATGAGGAAGCATTTGCTATTTTCAAGAAGTTCAACTTGAATGTTCAGGCTGTCAATGTCTTATTGGATAACATCCGAAGCATCGAACGAGCTGTGGAGTTTGCATTCCGTGTTGAAGAAGATGCAGTTTGGAGTCAGGTAGCAAAGGCTCAACTCAGGGAGGGGCTGGTGAGCGATGCAATTGAGTCATTTATCCGTGCTGATGATGCTAGTCAATTCCTGGATGTTATTCGTGCTTCTGAGGATGCAGATGTGTACCATGACTTGGTGAGATACCTTCTTATGGTCAGGCAGAAGGTAAAAGAGCCCAAGGTGGATGGTGAGCTCATTTATGCATATGCAAAGATTGATAGGTTGGGTGATATTGAGGAATTTATTCTCATGCCAAATGTTGCTAATCTTCAAAGTGTTGGTGATCGCTTGTATGATGACACCCTCTATGAGGCTGCGAAAATAATATATGCTTTTATATCAAACTGGGCGAAGTTGGCTGTCACACTTGTGAAGCTGAAACAGTTTCAAGGTGCTGTTGATGCCGCACGGAAAGCCAACAGCGCTAAGACATGGAAAGAAGTTTGCTTTGCGTGTGTTGATGCTGAGGAGTTCCGTTTGGCTCAGATATGTGGTCTCAACATTATAATACAGGTATTAAATTTTAAATGCTGACTTCTATCCTCGGATACGTTTTCCTTGCCAGGTTTAGTGTCATGAAATTTAACAAGTTAAAATGAATTCAGCCCTTTGGGCCATGAAGACTTGATGCAGAGTTGGAAGATCTATTTCATATTTAATATCCAGATCTAGCTCTATTGGAGCAAAGATTTGGAAATTCTTCTCTTTTGTTATTATCAATGAGAATATACATTGTCTCAACATCTTCCATTGTGAATATTGTAGGTGGATGACTTGGAAGAAGTCAGTGAATATTACCAGAACAGAGGATACTTCAACGAATTAATCTCTCTCATGGAGAGTGGTTTGGGGTTGGAACGTGCACATATGGGCATTTTCACCGAGTTGGGAGTTCTGTATGCCAGATATCGTTATGAGAAGCTTATGGAGCACATCAAATTGTTTTCCACCCGCCTTAATATTCCCAAGCTTATACGAGCTTGTGATGAGCAGCAGCACTGGAAGGAACTTACCTATTTGTACATCCAATATGATGAGTTTGATAATGCAGCAACTACCATCATGAACCATTCCCCTGAAGCATGGGATCACATGCAGTTCAAAGATGTTGCCGTCAAAGTTGCTAATGTGGAGCTATATTATAAGGCGGTTCACTTCTACTTGCAAGAACACCCTGACCTTATCAACGATCTACTTAATGTGCTTGCACTTCGTGTGGACCACACACGTGTTGTTGACATTATGCGAAAGGTCTCTGCTCGTGCTTGAATATGATTTAATTCCAATAAATCTCTCTGAATTTGTTCTCATAAAGATTTATGATATATATTCTTTGTGGTATCAGGCTGGTCACTTGCTTCTTGTGAAGCCATACATGGTTGCAGTTCAGAGCAACAACGTTTCTGCTGTGAATGAGGCCTTGAATGAGATTTACGTTGAGGAGGAGGACTATGAGCGATTGCGTGAATCTATTGATATGCATGATAACTTTGATCAGATTGGCCTTGCTCAGAAGGTGAGATGCAACTATTCAATACTGTGATTCTTTTCTGTTGATAAGAGTCTTAACTTATAACCCTTTTTTGAATTGTTTATGCAGATTGAGAAACATGAGCTTTTGGAAATGAGACGGGTCGCTGCATATATTTACAAAAAGGCTGGCAGATGGAAGCAATCTATTGCACTGTCAAAGAAAGACAAGCTTTACAAAGATGCGATGGAGACAGCCTCACAATCTGGTGATCGTGAACTTGCGGAGGAGTTACTGGTTTATTTCATCGAACAGGTACTTCTCTTTAGTACTTCTTCACTAGGATTGGTTCTTCCTAGTATAGTGTTCTTACGACTTTTTATTTATTTAAAAAGAACTAACTATAGTATTGAAATTATTGCAGGGGAAGAAGGAATGCTTTGCGTCTTGCCTGTTCGTTTGTTATGATTTGATTCGACCTGACATTGCTCTTGAACTTGCTTGGATGAACAACATGATTGACTTTGCCTTCCCATATCTCTTGCAGGTGATTTTCTTGCTTCATTACTACTTATTATAATCATCAATAATTATGGAGGGCAAATTGGATAAACCATTAGGTTTCATTATGTTTGTTGCAAAGTTTAGGTCATTGACTCAAGCTTTGCCTAACCAATCACCTAGGAGTCTCACTCTAATTTAAATATTGCTGAATTTGGTCTTATGGGAGTCTGCTTATATTGACCTAAGCTTTTGACCCTTTGTCACTTTCAACCAATGGAATCACATGATATGAACGTAAATTTTGATTTTTTCTAGTTTGAGACTTGACAGATCCTATCATCATCCTCTAGATTACAGTTATCACTTTGCTCACCAAACTCACCTAGTTTTTATGCAAACTCAAGCTCATACAGCCATTTTGGATAGGTAAATCTTATGAATGATGATTCTCTCACCTTCATGTCCGTGCTTGCAGTTTATCCGTGAATACACAGGCAAGGTTGATGAACTTGTGAAGGACAAAATTGAGGCTCAAAACGAAGTCAAGGCTAAAGAGAAGGAAGAAAAGGATGTAATGGCACAACAGGTGATTGATTACTTGGAGAGAAAGACTGAGTTCAAATAGCCCATTTAAGCCAACTTTTAAATATTATAGCCAGATATCGGGCTTCTTGTTTGGCATGTAGAGTTTATAAAACTTGTACCTTGATATGATTTTTCTTTTCCTGTTGCAGAATATGTATGCTCAATTGTTGCCTCTTGCGCTGCCTGCACCACCCATGGGTGGAATGGGAATGCCTCCAATGCCACCTTTTGGCATGCCTCCAATGGGTAGCTACTGATTTTGTCGATCAGACTGCCCGGGAAGAACCCTAGCAGTTGTTTCAGGCTTCCTTTCTGAGTGGTGTTTCCTCAGGCTTTGACGCCTTCCATTGTTTTTTTCCTAGGTGTTCCTTTTTTGTCATGGTGAAGGTCTAGTCAGAAATAACATGGCATTTTTTTTTTTTGGGTATTAGGTGTGTGGATATGTGTTGTAATATTTTTCCAGAGTAGCAGAGGCATTTTTGGCTGCTGGTAGAGTACACGCCGAGACTTTCCTGCTTTGTACTGTTTTTTCTTGTGGTCCAAAAGTTGACCAGAATTATCGTCACCTTACCGAGCGCATATACAGATCTAAGTACCATTTATATATTTCCTGTATTTTATTTTTCATTCTTAATTTCCTTTTTATTCAAGTTGTATGATCCTTCAATTGATCTCCATATTTTCAATTTACCACTGTTGGATTTGTGAAGGTTGAAAAATTATAGCAAATCAAAACAGTTTAGAAAGTTTTCAGTTGTTCAACAGTCATTTACAAAATTATGCATAATGATAAATAGTAATAATAAAAAAATAAAAAAACTCCTAATTGAGCTATATTTGCGAAAATAACAAGAAAAGAGGAAGTTAATATTACAGAGAAGAGTAATGATACACCCACATATATTTTTACTGAAAATTTTATGAACTTTCTCACTGTTACTACAGTAATTTACTGTAGATGACTGTAACTATAGTGAGAGAATTTGTAAAATTTTCAGTGTGAGTTTGTACAGAGAAATACTGTCAGAACGCCTGTGTAAGTGTTTTTTTTCAAAAAAAAAAATGTTGAAAATTTATTGTTAAATTACCCGAATCGAGCTGATCAAATAAATAAAATCTTCTGACTCTCAATTCTAAGACTTAAACCCAAGATCTAAGCTCTATGTGATAAGTCAGTAGTGTTTCTTTTTTCGTTAAGACGCACAGCAACTTTCTTCTCTTAAAGCAAATTCATAATATTTTCGTCATCCATCTCCTTTCATTCTATTGTCAAAAAGAAAAACAAAATTCACAAATACTCAAATGGCATATGAGATTCTCATATGGTCTCTAATCACAGCGCTGTTGGCCTCAATAACCTTAGCTTCCCACATAATCAACGCCAGAAGAAACAGAAAAACAGCGGTCGCATTCTTTCATCCGTACACAAACGACGGCGGTGGCGGCGAAAGAGTCTTGTGGTGCGCCGTCAAAGCTATTCAAGAAGAGAGTCCCGATCTCGACTGTATTGTCTACACAGGCGACCACGATGCTTCCCCTGAATCCTTATTGGCTCGCGCCATCGATCGATTCGGTGTCAACCTCCTTCACCCACCTAAGGTCCCATCTCTCTCATTATTTTACTTGTTTGATTTTTTGTTTTTTTGGGGTTTTATTTAATCAATTTGTGTGTATAAATTTTTGCTCATTTAGCTATGTAGTGGGAAGTAAGTTTGTCATGAATTCTGTGATTTTATGATTGATTGAGACAATGGACTGATCGAAAAAGGGTCTAGATGCCTTATTAATGAAACAGTGGGGTCTAAGCTGTCTATTTGGGCAAACCTTAGGGGTCTCCTTTTTTCATTTTCAGTTTTTTAACATTTGTGTTGTTATTGTTTGTTTGATTTTTCCTATGCTTAGGTGGTGCATCTTTATAGAAGGAAATGGATTGAAGAAAGTACTTACCCTCGCTTTACAATGATTGGCCAAAGTTTTGGTTCAGTCTATCTTTCATGGGAAGCATTATGCAAGTTTACGCCTTTATACTATTTTGATACTAGCGGCTATGCATTTACATATCCGCTTGCTCGGATATTTGGATGTACAGTTGTTTGCTATACTCATTACCCTACCATAAGTTTAGACATGATATCCCGTGTTCGTGAACAAAGTTCAATGTACAACAACAACGCCTCAATTGCTCAGAGGTTGGATCTGTTATATTTTGGGTGTGTTGTCCGTATTGTTTACTCTCATGTGGAACCTAATAGGATTCTCTTGTCTTGTGGCAGCAATTGGCTATCTCGGTGCAAAATCATCTATTATACATTCTTTTCTTGGATGTATGGATTTGTAGGCTCTTGTGCACACTTTGCAATGGTGAACTCTTCATGGACTCAGTCTCATATTGAAAAGCTATGGAGAATACCGGACCGTATAAAGCGAGTCTATCCTCCTTGCGATACTTCAGGACTTCAGGTTTGTAGTTTTGAGTTTCTTTAATCAGCAAATCAGCTTCTTCTGTTCGGTTATAAGTGGTGACAACATGAGATTTTTCTTTTCCATCATCACTAGATATCTAGATATGAATGTGATGATTGGCAGCAAATGTCGATATTTCTGTTATCAGTGCATATATTTATATTATCAGTACAATGCTACTTTCTCCCGTTCAAGTTAATGTATCTAGATAAACACCCCTGGTTTCTTACAAGCTGAAGTCTTAACAGGTGCTTCCCTTGGAAAGACCAACAGAATCTCCAGCAATAATATCTGTTGCTCAATTTCGTCCAGAGAAGGTGGGATATAAACTTAGGAGCACAAGGTTCTACAGTTACAGTGGCTCATGTTTGGGGCCTTATTTATATTCTCCTTTACAATTTGATTCTGTTGATCAGGCACATCCTCTTCAACTTGAGGCCTTCTCAGTTGCCTTGCGGAAACTAGATGCAGACTTGCCTAGGCCTAAGCTCCAATTTGTGGGTAGTTGTCGAAATAAATCAGATGAAGAAAGACTGCAGAATTTAAAAGCCAAAGCTATTGAACTGAAGGTCGATGGGAATGTGGAATTCCATAAGAATGTGATGTACAGGTCTGTGCCAACCTTTTTACACTCTTCTTTGTTTTAACCGCCAAATGCTAATTAGTCTTATGATGAAGTCCTTTAATCTGATTGTTTGCGAACTCAATTTTATGAAATTCTTACAATTTGCAGAGACTTGGTGAAACTTTTGGGAGGTGCTGTTGCTGGAATTCATTCTATGATAGACGAGCACTTTGGCATATGTGTTGTAGAATACATGGCCGCAGGCGCCATTCCCATTGGTAAGTGATTTAGATGAATTCGTAGTTAAACTAAATAACGTATGTATTTTCAAAATATAATAATAATAACATATGTAATTTACTGTACAATTTCTTTGGTATGCATTATTTTTTGTAATTGAGTTTCTCGTGTGTTCAGCTCATAACTCTGCTGGTCCGAAAATGGACATTGTTTTAGAAGAAGATGGCCAGGAAACAGGATTCCTTGCCCAAAATGTTGAAGAATATGCAGATGCCATTGTGAAAATTATATCAATGCCAGAAACTGAGAGACTCAAGATGGCTGCGGCTGCTAGGCAACGAGCAGCCAGATTTTCCGAACAAATATTTTATGAAGATTTCAAAGCTGCAATAAGACCAGTTCTATGTCGTGCTGCTAATTGATAAAGACTACCACAAAATTGAACAAACCTGTAACTGAAAAAGGCTAAGATGAAACATTTCATTGAAATAGGTTTACTACATTTCTTTTAATTGTTATTTTGATGAATCCAAATTTTGCTAACAAATTGACAGTGGGTTCAGCTCATACTAGTTTTTTTTTTTTTTTTTTTCCAAATTTATTTTATTCTTATGGAGTTCAATAGTTTGAAAGGAATTATTATTGATTTTTTTCTAAATTTTGTAGGGGATAGGCACTTGTTTGAGAATATATATTAGAAAACGGGTTGTGAAAAATAAAAGATGGCTTTGGATTTTGAGTTGGAATTTGTTTTTGATGCTGTGGAAATGTTACGATGAAATTTAAAACATAAAGTGAAAATTTTGACTTTGAAAATTATTAAATTTGGGATCTAAAGGCAAAATTGGCCACGGAAGTATGAGTAACGGTGGTATTATCAATAAATTAATAATGATATGTATGATTTTAAATTAATTTTTTTAGTTATTTTTTAATATTTTAGCACGTGTGTCAATGAATGATTGAATTGTTGGACAGATGACGTAGTATTTATGTTGTATTGTAGATTTTCTCATGAATGTGATCTAATGTATTAAGATCGGAGGTAATAATATAATTTTTTGTTATTAGTTAGACCGATAAATTAGAGGTATTGCCATATTAGCATCTCTATATTATTAAAAATAAAAATACACAAATATAAATATTAACATCACATATCATATTCGACAGGTTACCATGGACATAAATGAATTATTTAAGGACTGAAATGCCATTTTGCTAAAAGTAGAACAAATACTTTCAAATAAAATCGGCAGCAAATAGAAAATAACGCAATATCATCAATAAATTAGTAAATGATTTATATAATTTAATATTCATATTTTTAATTATTTTTTAATATTTTAATACACTAATAGATTATTAAATTATTACACGGATGAAATGATACCTCCTACAATCTCACGATTGAGAGCCACACATTTTAGGAGCCAGGGCTCAGGCTCTCCCTCGTAATATGGTTGGACCTTAAACCAACCAGATGATGGCCGTTTCTCTCAATTCTGTCGTTGGCTTCAACGCAACGGTACCGATTTCTCTTCTTTATTCATTAAAAAATAAAAAGATTTTTCGTTAGTTTTTCAATTTGGTTCTCAGCAATTTCTGGTTTTTCTTTTTACTCCTGAATTAATGCTGTAAATTAAACTTGAACTTTAAAGTAGGAGAAACTATTTAATATGAATTGTGAATAAAAGAAAAAATATTCAAGTCATCAGGCCATAGTCGTTAAATGAGCTTTCTTGAAGGAGGTTTTAATCTAAAATTACTAGCTCAGTGAAGGGTGCTTTTTGGATTTCAAGGTTTGTGCTAGTGTATGGCTCTTGTTGCTTGGTGGCATAAGGCCCAAATCCTAGGTTCGAATCCAGTGGTACATTTATTTTCTTGTAAGAACTTGTGGCAGCTAGGTTTTACCTGCACCGCGGGCTCATGTGGTTTGGTTGTGGCGAGATTTCCAAAGTTTCCAAAAAAAAATGGCTCTTATTGCTGTATTTTGCGTATACATTCTAAGATTGCAGGATGTGCAATATCTTTGTATTAAAAAGTTTATTGGTATATAAGATTAATGCTATAGTTGTAAAGATGCATCAAATTGAAGCTATAACATTGACTGAATGGAGCATTGGGAAATAGATTATATGTTAGTGATGTAAGACAAGTTTAGGAGTCTAGAAGTCTTATGTGAGTTGGCCAATGTCTACTAAAACGATACCGTCAAAACTGAACATGTTTTAGTGTTCGACAAAGTGTTTTTATTCCACTTCCGCTTTCCTAGAGCATCAGTTGCTTATTGATATTTAGTGGTTCTCGAATATGTTTCTAGCCATGATAAGGATGCAAGTGTTCTGTAACAGCCCAGGCTCAAGAACCAAGTAGATATTGTCTGCTTTGGGCACACAGTTCGACACGGATTTGTTATTAGGTTTTGCAACCCAAAACGCATCTACTAAGTTAAGAGAGCATATGCCTTATAAACCAGTCCAGGAACTCCCTCACTAGCAACGTGGGATATTACATATTTACAAACTAATTTGAATGTTCTCTAGGAAATTAGTTTTATATGTATTTTTTATGATGCCATGAAGCTGAAATCGTGTGTTCTAAAAACAAAAAGGGTATGTGTGTTTATGATATTTCATTTAATTGTGTTCTAGACATATCTTGGTGACTATTTCTCCCTTTGATTATTTACTATAGTAATTCTCCATTAAAATTTGTTTGCCAAATAACAGCATCTGTCAAGTTCTTCTTTGAGAGCTGCAGCCCCGAAGACCATCCAATTCACAACCCCCTTGAGCATTACTGGTTCAAGGAAACCCATAAACAAAAGATCATGGGGCTTGTGTCTCTCGGTTGCAGATAGCAACCGCCTTGCCACAGACACCACTGATGAGGGTTCTGTAGACACCACCAATGCCTCCTCTTTGGATGCTGCCAAAGGGAATAGCCATCTCCAAACGAGTGCTGATGGTTCAAGGCCTCAAACCTCTGAGGCCACTAATGGTTCAGATGTTTCTTCTGATCAAAAGCAGGATACATCATCGTCTCCTAACCAGCAATCTACGTCAAAAAGATCTCCACTAACAGCAAGGGAGAGATTAAGGGCGGCACGGGTTCTTAGCCGTTACACTGAAACAAAGGTTTCTAAATCAGACATGGGCAGTAAAGTATTGGATGCCTTGAAGGAAAGCGATCGGGGAAAGAAAAGATCTCGCCTCCCTGAAGCTCCTACAAACTTGTTCGATGACAGCAAGAGAGGACTACCAAAGCCGGGCCTGACTTTCCAGTTTCCAGGTGGTGTTGATCTCTTTGTTATTGCCTTCTCATTTGTTTTTATCAGCACAGTGATGTTTGCAACAACTTACCTTGTATGGAAAGTCGGTGCCATCCATTTTAATGAGTTATAAGGTGGAGGTTAGTGTGATTCTGCATTTTTGGAAGATTATCACAAAGAAATTTTAGTTTCAGGAACTTTATATGCTATTTTCTTTTACATTAGCTGGGTTTTGCATCTCTTTTAGACAAGATATATAAATGATGTACAAAGAATTACTTGGCCAGTTTTCATAATACTTATTGCTATTATGATATTGAATGTATACCACATTTTTTTTTTTTTTGTAATCGTTGGAAATCTCGCCGCCAAGAAACGCACTACTTGTATTCGAACTCAGCACCTTAAGGTGAGATCCCGAAATCTACAACACCAAACCACACCCATTGGGACGAATCTATACCACACAATCAAATGTAATTGAGTTTTTTTTTTTTTTTTTTTAATTCAAGTCCCTTGTTTGTTTGTGTTGTTGTGTAGGGCACCAAAGTAAAGCCTTATCTTGAGCTATGAGAGAACAAGAGAAAGTGGACAAGAAATTAAAAGCCACCAAAAACTTTGAGATAATTTCCTTTGCAGCAACAAATGAAAAGAACTCATCAAGTGTATGAAAATAACAGCACTTTCCAAATTCACGTGAATCGTTTAAGTTGATGATAATTAATTACTTAACCAAACGGTATATAGTGGGATCAGTTTTGGCATAAGACAATATAACGGTTCTATTCCCCGGCTACATTGATAAATGATACATTCCCATATTGATATTTAACTGCAATAAGAAAGCCGTTACGATCCGTCAACTCTCTCTCTCTTAACTTCATCACCCAACTTCCGTAATCTCCGAATGTCCGTTACAACTTCTTATGTCACCGTTTTCTTTTTCTTTTTCTTTTTCTTTTTCTTTAATTTTTTATTATTTTATTTCAAAATTATACGATAAGATAAGAAACCTAACTGCCACAGTTTCGGAGCTGTCAAATCCGAGCCGTTCGTTGAACTTAAATAATAATTCCGTTATTTCCCATTCAGTTATTAGTAAAAACAGTTAAGTTGTATATATAATGCAAACTTGTACATGATGCAATTTTGGGATAATAACATCAAGACCCATAACCTTTTAATATTTCTCAATAAATGTATCATTTGTTCATTTATATCAACTAATTGAAATGCACTTTCATTTTTTTTTAAAAAAAAAATTGTGAATATGGTGGAAATTTGAAATAAATACGATGTTTATGTTAAAATAATCAATGGTGTATAATATTTTTGGTGCAATACCGTCGATACGAATGTACTTGTTTAACATATTTTTAATTTACACTTTCTTAAAATATTTATAGGACATCATATTCGAACTCTAATTATTATTATTTTTCAAATGTAACTACTTTTTTTTTAAGATACGAAAATGTAACACAGTTCTAGCTATTGGTGAGAATCAGTTGACTCCACTCGTAATATCACTTAGGTCTAGAAGAAATTTGACATTCGAATCATATTCATATGTGTGAAAAGGGAATAAGTTCCAAATTTATAATGAACTTTTTTAAAGAAAATATTTATATTTTTATATAAAAAGAAGTTAAAAACAACATAAGTGAGTTTGAAAAATAAATCATAAATGAGTTTGAATGTCAAGAAATTCAAAATCTAACCTGATACAATCATAAAACAGATGACATGAATTATCAAATTCAACATAATTGATAATCGTGCAGTGGTGGTCCTGGGAGAGCCGATACAGACAATTAGTTGAAACCTTCAAATTTAACTTAAAACTAGGAGCCATATTTAGAGAAATTTTATTTTTTAATATATAATATGACTTGTTTATTTTTTATATTATATAAGTAGAGATCTTATTTTAAAAATTCGTTTAGGACCTAGTAAGATTTACGTGACATCTTATATCAATCCAAGCCCACTAATTAGTAATTTACATATCATGTTTGTATTAGACGCACGGGTCATGTCACACATTGCCAATAAATTATATTTTGGCTAGGTCAGCTTGGTCATTTGCTAGGAATCATACTGTCATAGGGACTTATATGATACAAATACACAAACTATGGCTTTATTTTTATAAAACACAAAAAAATCGAAAATGAAAGAGAAACAAACGCGCATATAACTTGCAAAGTCGTTATATGAACGTAGCGGTTTTACGGTTCACACCAGCAATCCTTTTTTTTGAAAACGGTTAAACCCCACATCATCTTATAATTGACCCCCAAACCTCTCTCCAAATTAACAAACAAAAATATGTTGTTCATTTTCTGATTCACCATTTTTGTTTCCATTTCTCATTATGATCATAATGAACAACAATAGCAATAACAATGACCGCATCAAGGGTTCGTGGAGCCCACAAGAAGACGCCACTCTGATCAAACTCGTCGAGCAACACGGGCCCAGAAATTGGTCCGTCATCAGTTCGGGGATTCCGGGTCGTTCGGGGAAGTCTTGCCGGTTACGTTGGTGTAATCAGCTCAGTCCGACTGTGCAGCACCGGCCGTTTACGCCGGCGGAGGACTCTATCATTATTCAAGCTCATGCTGTTCATGGGAATAAGTGGGCCACCATCGCCCGGTTGTTGCCTGGCCGTACGGACAATGCGATAAAGAATCATTGGAACTCGACTTTAAGGCGGAAGCGGACGGCTGACTTGTCGTCCGCGTCTTCTGAGTCGAACTCGGTGATGAAGCGGCCGTGTTTGGAGAATAATAATAGTAATATTAATTCTACTGCTGAATCGGATTCTGATTCGGGGGTTAAGAGGCAATGCTTGCGTGTGTCGCATGATCAAGATAGTTATGATGCGGAGGCGGGGAATGTAGGGCCAGAGACGTTGTTGACTTTATCACCGCCTGGGGAGAGTGTCGTTTTGGGGGCTAGTGGTGGGGAGGGAGTGGAGGATGAGGAAGTGAAGATCATCAAGGATGGTGATGTTGATCAGAAGGTCGTAAGGGAGGAAGAGGGCAGATGTACAGTGGAGATGGAGGAGTCATGTTTGTTCACGATCATGCGACGAATGATAGTGGAAGAGGTTAGGAATCAGTTTGATAGTTTACGGGCTGAAGCTGGGCTGAAGTTTTCGGTCAAAAAAGATACATGAAAGTTTTTTTATGAGGAATTTCGGTTACTTTTTCTACTTTTGATATATTTTGTTTTTGGTTTACAACATCCTGCTTTGTGGGTAATGAATTTCCAATTTTAATTAGTGTCTTTTTTGGCTATATGGGAATGGAAATCCCAATGCGGAGTTATCGCAAGTTCGTGAGAACTTGGCTGTTCTCAAAATGCCAGCTTAACTTGTAGATTTGTTACAGTTGATTTGTGTAGCCTCCGTAATATATAAATGCAGATTCTCGTCTGCGACCATGAAACATATCTGTTGCCTGTTCACTATTTAACGCAAAACTCATCTGGTGGCCCTTGAGATGAGCTGTTGTTGCAAACAATTGTGTATTTGGCTCTCCTGTTACTTCATGTTATAAACATCCAATTCAGTTTTCAATATTTGTTGGTGGAACAGAGACAAGAAAGGTACACTGAAAAGGAAAGCAAGATCTGATAAGGCAAATATCTAGCTGCCAAAATGCACGCCACAATAATCAAGTATAAAAACACTACACAAATAACCACTGAAGTCAGGCAACACAAGCAATTTCTGCCCGAATTGCCGGCCATAGTAGACTTTGTAGACATGTTAAAAGAAACAAACAGTAATACCCTCCTTCAGGAGGAGAGGAGGAGAGGGGGCTTTATACTACGCTTGACACGTCATTTTATAACTTTAACATATGGTCCAAATCCTAGAAAATTAGTATTCATCCTATAAACAAGAAGTTTGAATGCACACACATTCTATATCTGAAGGAAACAGCACCTAGACAGTCATACGATAAAGCAAAGCAGTCTCATAGACAATCCAGAGAAAAGGATCCAATTGCTCCCGAGAAAACACAGACATAATTACTATCTGTAAGCCCCTAGCATGTAGCATCCAAGTGAAACATACACCATATTGTAATGGATACCCAATTAGTATTAAATGAGACACACGGGACAGAAGATTCAGTGAGTGTATTCAATTGAGAATTTAAAAGACCATTCATGAATAATAAGTCCGGTAGATTTTAAAAGACATTTAAATAATGTAATGACTTACGAGATTTTATGAAATTTCCTTTAATCAAGATTTTTTACATATTAGATTTTAAAAGACTTATTTTATAAGAATTTGTAAGATTTGAAATGACCATTATAAATTTTTTTTTTTTTTTACTTTTTTAGAACCGATATTATATGGAATGAAACCATAAATAAAAAAAAAATTAATGAAAGTCAATTGGTTCAAGTTGTGGACATTTGCATCAACAATAACAGAAAATTGGATCATATGAAATGAAACCATAAATAAAAACAAACATTCAAAATCATAAATCAATCAAAAAATAACAAAGAAATGATCATTTAATAAATTAAAGCAAAAAATAATATTATTCAATGTTAATATATTACAAATAGTATAATACTATAATGTACTAAACTAAAAAATTATTAATATATTTAAAAGATTATTAACTAAACTGACCTTCAAGTATCTTTCCATATTTCATCACTAGCAGTGAACGTCTTTCTGAATTGGTAGAATGTCACCAGTACTGCGGCACTGAAGTAAGCAAGGATTGAACCATCTCCTAATATCAATAACTTCAGCAACAATCATCTCTTGGTGAATTGAGCAGCAAATGTCTCAAAGAACTTTCTCTGCTAATTTTAAACACTAAGGGGGTGTATTCAATTGAGTTTTTACTTATTGGATTTTAAAATATTTGTTCACAAAAAGCTAACATGTATGTTCATCTTCTGTTTTCTAATACTCAAAAAAATCTTATGTAAAAAATCACATGGGTTAGGGTAGGATTTTTTATAGAGTTGATATTTATAATTTTCACAATCACACATATAAAAAAATCTTTCAAAATAATTATGTTTTTCAATACCATAAGACTTTTTATTACTTGTTTAAAATCCTGATTGAATATCACTAGATTTGGATACTCTTTAAAAAATCATAATAGTCTTAATAGAATACCACAGACTTTTTAGATTATTTAAAAATCTTAATTGAATACACAAGTCTTATTTAACCCAAAAAAGTCTTTTAAAATCTCAATTGAATACACCCCACAGTGTCAACTACTCGATGATACCGGTTTCCAGACCAGTGAAAATAAAAGAAGACATCATACAGAACTCAAAATCATTCCTTCTTTTCAGTAGGTCTATTTCCTCCTCCACATTATGGCCACAGCCATGTACAAAGGTTCATAATTCCCCACAAGGCCACAGCCAATTATCTGACTTTCCCAAGGGCATTCTTATTTTCCACAACCACCCAAACTTCATGGGCTACATATTTTAACACTCAATTATCACATTTCTGACCATGGTTGAGGAAATGCTTATATCAACATTGCAAGTTTGCAACAAACTAATGCTTAATGACCACACATGTAAGACCTACTTAAAAGGTCTCATAACGTGAGTAGTTTCACAAGCTCACAAATAACACAAACTATGTTTCTAATTATAACACAAAGCTAGCTTAACTACCTTGTTAAATCCATTTGATTATGAACGCTAAAAGCTATAAACACAAATAAACAACTGATATAAGAAAATAAAATAGCAATAATAAATTTAGAAAACAATAAGATTATAAATAGGCAAAACATAATCCCATTTAAAGCTAATAAAAGAGTTCACCGGATTCAACAGGATGTATCAAAACATAAAATCAAAAAACCAATATCACTACTTGATGAGCCAAACAAAGCAACAAAATAGCAAAAGGCGACGCCGCACTAAAGAAGAAGACTACTTGGATCTCTGTCTCATCTTTCGGCGCTTCCTCTTCAACCTCCTCATACGCTTCTTCTTCCACTGCAAAACCACGCATAACAAAAAACACAAGTTTAAAAAATTCGATTGCAAAAAAAAAAAAACAAAAAAAAACAAATACTGTGAGCGTATAGATAGATCGAGCTATACCTTCGCTCTCATGGTGAAAAGGTTTAGAAATCAGCTCCTTCAATCCAAAACCCTAGCTGTTCTACTGAGGATGCGGAGAGGAAAAGAAGGATTGTGATTCCACGGCTTTGATGCTTTTATATAGGGTAAAAAAAGCCCTAGAGACTGTATGACGGTTGATGAGGTCGCGGGTTCCAAAGAATTAATAATTGGGCCGCACCAATAAATGGACCGGTCAATTTAATTTTTGGGCCTAACCCATCCTGATAAACGGTTTATAATTATTGATTTATGAGCTAGGCTGAAAAGCGAGTTATCCAATTAAATTGGGGTTCGGGGCTGAAATAATGATTTTACTGTAGCGTGTGGCACCGGGTACAATCGCATTGATTTTTTGAATTACAATTCTACAAATATATCATCTGAAATCCACTGGATATTCAATACATACAATTATCGCACACTCAGGCATCTATGTCTACTAAGAGACGAGCTCTAACCGGAAATATCTACTCTCACTCAAATAAACGGGGAGAAATCTACTCCAAAATCCCAATTTTTGGGATTGAAGACAAGAATCGCAGCTGGAACTTGAACACATGTTCTCCCCCACCCCTTGGGGGAGAACATGTGTTACCACTGGGCTATGAGCCCCAGTGGCGGTACAATCGCATTGTTGAGTCACGATCTCAATTTTTTTTATTACTATTTAACAGGTTGCCGTTATATGAAAATCCAACCCGCATACTGCCACATGGTTGTGTCGGTCCATTAAATTGACATTGTCGATATTTATCGTGTTACCTAAAATGAGTAAACATCCAACGGTTAGGATATATTATATAATTGATTTTATATGATATATAGATCATTTGAGAGTAATTTTTCTCTGAATGTTACAAAAATAAAGTAAGAAAATATATTTTGCATATGAAATTTTCTTAACACTACCATATCTACAATTAAAAGTTTTCTGATATTTACCACCAAAGTGGAAGTAACTTGAACCATTTCAATCATGGAATTATCTAATTTTTTATTTTTATTTTTATATTAATATATATGTACTCCACTAATATTTGAGATTAAATATCTCATCCAAATATCATTACTCAATTTAGGGAGGGGACGAGAAGCCCTTGCGTGGAAGTTGAAGTTACCAAATCAATTGAAGTGAAGACCAACAGCATGTCGAGCTGAAGCATCTCAGATATTAAACCCAGTGCTTATGGGGTAACATTAATGACCAAAACTGGTGCAGTTACAAGAATCACTCAATCACATGGAAACTGTCCCATAAACAGAAGCCCATGCTATAATTACTCGCTACAACAGATCATTGACCCACTGAATTTCACCGACATTTCAACCAGAGATGGCAAGCATTCCTTGCATAATCATCAGTTCATAAATGCAATCACATCAAAAGTCTCACTCTGCAATTGCTTCATTCTTCTAATTTCTCCTTCGGTAGGAAAGGCCAAGGGACTCAGCCGATTCCCTCTAAATTTTTTTAACAGTTAATATAAATTATCTCTTTTTCCATTATGCGTTCAGAATTCAGATTTATCAAGGTGCCCCATCATATACTCAATTTAAGAGGTTCGATAAATTTTTAATTATAAACAATTTTTTTTTTCAAATTGCAAACCAGTGGTAAGAGTAGAATTGAGATAAATTAATGTATTGCTTAAAAATACAACGTAATTACAAAAATATTATAAACAAGTTAAAAATCTTTGACACGGGTTTGTTTTGTTGATATTTACTGAATTACAATGGAAGGAAGAACCGAGTCAACTCGAAGCGAATTCCTACAAAGCGGGCAACTCGAGCGAGTACTGAGCCACGTGTCAACACACTCGCAGTGATAACAGTGTTGACATTTGGGTAAAATCTTCACTTTATCACCATCCTCAAAAACACCAAGGCATATGCAACAACAGTCGTCCTCTTCTTTCTCATCATTCGTTGAGTTTGACCGGTGCAAGATAATCGGCAGCGTGTTAATCACCGTGGGATCGAGGCCCAGGGGAAGAGAAATAGTTTGCAGCGGCGCGTTGGATGTGGAGTTATTGTTGTTGTGGTGATGGCTGAAGCGATAGAACCAACGCGCGTAGAGGAAGAGGAGGGTGACAAGGAAAACGACGGTGAATAAGACGACGATGAAGAAGAGCGTACGGCCGCGGATTTGGAAGTTGTGGTCGTCGAGTTCCGTGTAGTGCCAGTGAAGAAAGGGCTGCGATTCTTGCGATGCCATCGCCGATTTTTTTTTATTTTTCTTTTTAGTGGTGGTTATAGCTTGGGAGGCATGGTGCTGTCATGGGTTGTACGTTGAGGTACACTACTTGCGAAAGGAGCTCAGTGTATGTTAGGGCAGGTTACATAATATGATAATATATATATATTTAAAAATCGTGGGAAATCTCAACGTCAAACCACTCATTCCGTGCTTAATTGGAACATGTAAAATCTCTGACTATCGCAGACTCTTATAAGAAACACATTTCTTGGATTCGAACTCAAAACTTTAAGGTGAGATCCTGAAAACATAATAATAATATATACATATTTTTAAAACTCTACAAGCTACTTATAATAAATAATGAGTAGTGATGGATGTAATCTCATATAAAGTCTGTGTGCAATATATTATATATATTATCCAAAAATTTTATAATTGAGATCGGATGATTTAACGGTGAATTTTTAAAAAAAAAAAAAAAAAGAAGGTAAAGCTCAATGTAAATAGATTATGGTCTTGTCATCAATAAATTAGGTACATCAGAATTTAAAATGAATGTTCTTATTTAGTCTCTTACAATCAACTTGCCAACTTTCAGTTGAAATTTTTGAAAACTAATGTTAAATACATGCACGCAGAATCAATTCTAATCTAACTTTTATGAAACTCAAGTAAAAAAGTACATGCCAAAAGTCCAAACTAAATTGAATTAATTAAAGTGGCATGACTTTGTACTCATCAACATAAGGAAATTTCCGCAAGTAAATATCTAAATTTCGTCCATAATAAATGGCACACCATAGGCCCCCGCCTAACATTTGATGGGGCCCACTCCAAGGCTCGCACTACATCTTTTGAATTTTATAGTTTATAACAAAAGGGGTGTAAGTAGAGGTGGCCGGCGGTTCGGTTTGGTTCGGTTCGAACGGTTACCGGTTCCACATTAATTGTGGAATCGGAATCGGAACCGAATCGTTCGGTTTCGATTCAATTCGGTTTTTTTTTTTAATAACCAACGATCACTTGCGCTAAGTCTATATTACATTACGGTCGTTTCGCTACTATTAGATTATCATACTGATTGCATGTTATATCTTCTAACATAATTATTAAATAACTCTATTAAATCAATATTTATTTTAGCTATTATTCTTGTAATATCAACTTCATATGATATTCCTAAATATCCATAGTAAGCGGGTCAAGCACTATTCAAACCTTCTAATTTAAATATAGGATTAAAAACAGCAGTAATAAAATAAAGTAAATGAATGTCTCTAAAATAATTCAACCATTTTTGTTTCATAACATTAATAGCTTCAAACAAAACAATATCATTAGGATCACTACGATCAACATACTCATCGAGAGTTCCAACAATATTCAAACTTTCAAGAATAAATAAATGTGTTGTAAGATAATAAACTCTGCAAAAAATTTGTGTAGCATCATTAAACACTTTTAAAATCTCTAAAATTTGTTCACAAACTTCTCATTAACTAGGAAAAAGTGTGATATGTTGTACATTTTGAGAAAAAAAACTACATAATGCATCTAATACAAAGCTTGACATAAAATAAAATAAGTTGAATTTCAACGTGTTGGAACATTTCGTGAAAAATTTATCGGTTTAATACCATTAAATTTACAAAACTTGGCCCATTCTCTCATAACTTGAGAATATGATCAAATACAATTAAATGCTTTTTTAATAGGCTCAATGAAATGTGATAATTTTTTCAAACCATCTTGAACATATAAATTAAGGACATGACATGTGCAACGAACATGAAAAAAAGACCCCCTATACTAGGGCCGCTCTCTTGGGTTCGCACATTTGACATTGTGTTCTCAGATGAGCTTGCCATTTGTTTAAGAATTTTTAAGAAAATTAGAGAATTGAGAATGATAAATTGTAATTTGTAATTGTAAATGAGAGAATTGAGAATAAGAGAATTGTAAGAATTGAGAGAATTGAGAAGTTGATGTGTTGAAATAATGAAAAATCACCCATATTCATACATTTTTAGGATTTTGTGTGATACCTAAACTACCCCTAAAATTAGCCGTTTTATTACCGTTATTAGGGGTAATTTGAGAAATCCCCAAATTTATTTAATTTTTTTTTGAAGTTGGGAACCCTAGGGTTCCAACGGTTGAAACCGCTGGAACCGTTCGATTAGGGTAAGAATCCTAACCGAACCCGTCAGGTTCCGGTTCCGGTTCCGGAATCGGAATCGGAACCTTGTGTAAGGATTTAAATTCATATTGTCACATTTAGGTTGAGCCTGAGTGCCAACAAGGCTATTGAATATATATATAATTTTATCGGAAATTTTTCCATATTTCGTCGCTATATAGGGCACCATAAATTATTATCACCTTTAGTCAATATTTATTTATTTATTTTTATTTTTTAATATTTTTTTGAAATTATTTGAAACCCCACCGTCAAACTATCTTTTCCGGGCTTAAGCGGAGCATGTAAAACTCCGGATCTCTCAGGTTCTTATAAGAAACGCATTCTCTGGATTCGAGCCCGAGACCTCAAGATGAAATTATGAGTCATACACCATCAAACCATGCTTCTTGGGGACACCTTTAGTAAATATTCTGTCATTAAAGCGTGGTGTTATAAATTGGCGTAATTTTTAGTGATATTTTTTAATAGTCATCGGTAGTTTGATTGTAATTACTATTAGAAAAAATTTGTGATAAATTTTGTCCGTAATTTGACAGATTATTTATTGTAATAAAAGGTCGGGTATAAATAATTAAATTTTAATAATATATTATTTCAACGATTATCTTTTATTTATTAAATTGGAATATACCGTCATTATCTCAACTTTGGTGAAATTTAATGTGGCATTAACATAGACTAGCACGTATGTATTAAATGATAACTTATATGATCATCCTACTAACACGTATAATGACTTGTATGAAAGCCGTATGTATGTCACATGGTGAAGCCCCAATGAGTATGGCTCAATGACAAATGATTTAGATTTTGATTGTGAAGTCTTTAGTTCGAGTTCAATACTGTATTTATTGTAAAAATTTGAGATAATTGGATATATTATCTACTCCATTTAAGCTCGAGTATAGTGATTTGGCGGTGAGATTTTCTAACGTTTCAAAAAAAATGTCACATGATTAATTAGAAAATAAATTTTGCATCTCGATTTTGTAAGGGCAGTATTCTTCAATTATAAACACATATGTGACACAAAGATTCTTAAAACCCAGTACGAATGAAATTAAAATGAGATTCAAGTTCTAAATTATAACTAGGCACAATTTGTTAACTATAAACACTACGAGAAAATGGCATATTATCGATCAAATATTCAGTAATTTTCCGGTAGGGAGAAGGTCGCCATTTGATCATAATTTTTTTTTTTAATTTTTAATGGGTCCGTATTTGGCCGGTAATTTCGGTCGGTATTTCACCATTTTTCTTGTAGCGAAATTAAGTCTATTTTTTTTTCCTGAAACATTGAAAATTCCGTCGTCAAACCACCCGATCCGGACTTAAATGAGACATGTAAAACTTGAGCTAAAAAAAAATATTAAGTCATAATCTTCAAGTTTCCATAATCTAGTTCTAGTATCACTTTCTAAAAAGAGATGGTGGAAATTCAAATCTTCCCAACTCAGAAGTGAAATGCCCACTTTATTGCATGGCCATAAAGTTGTTGTTAGTGGTATGAAATAGTAAAAAAAGATGATTTTGTAGTGGGAAAAAAATCATTATTGGCACAGCCATACAGAGAATGAAGGGCCAAAATTATCAAAAAATAAAGGACACTTTACTGTTGAAAGAAGGATCACCAATAATAACTAGCTCAAGTAAGTTGTATGCAGCTTAAATGCAACAAAACAACTTGACAAATCAAGTTGCAGGTTATGGAAAATAAAAAATGCATGGTGGCAATTGATGATTTGCATTATTTGACAATTGATACTTAGTATTTCTTATACAATTCTGCACTTGGTTGAGTGGTCCTCTCTTGAAGACTTCAAGTCCATCAAATATGGTAGTCCCCAAGTGTAAGATGTATCAGGGGCTCAATTAACAGGCCCAATAAAAAATAAAAAATATTAGGACAGTGAAATTACATATATACCCTGAAACAGTGTTGTTACACAAATTTTGTTTCTATCAATCAAACACAATAATAGTGTCTCCTCGTTAATGTAAAAACTTGTCATATTGATTAAAGCCAAGCTGTTAAAAATGCATTGAAACTCGTACCAGATATTGATGCAATGCAAATGATTGATTTGTGTAACATACGAGAAAGTGGGGTTCAGTTTGAGAGGAATAGGATTTAGATTTCAACTTGTGAACAGATATATGAAATAACAGTGTCTGCTTGTAATGTAAGAGAACATATGTGAGCATGGAGCCGCAGCAGAAATTGTCTGTGGGCTAAGTAACCACTTTAAGAATTCAACAGCAGATCAGCAATTTGATTGTTCCCAGTTTTTATACTTCTTTGAAGCAGAAGCCTAATTGATAATTCAGTTACAGTACATTATGGAAGTCAATAGCAATCTACAAATCTGGATAAGTATGATTATTTCCCAGCATAAAGGAATTACATACAGGAAGAATCATAAAACCACAGCTCGATAACTCGAACAATTCCAAAGAAAATGAGCAATCATGCAGGAAACTTAAAGTAATTTCGATTCCCATATGTTGACAGAAAAATAAATATCAAATGACGAAAAAGCATGACATATCAAATGACGAAACGACATGATGTACCTAAGGACGAAAAGGCATGACGTCGCTCAGGACGAAGAATGAAGAAAGACTCGACCCAGAAGGACTCAACTCGGGACGATTCGAGGAATGAGTAAAGAACAAAGAGAAACCTTCCAACAAGTAAAAAACAATGAAAGAAAAATGAATAGCGAAGGTATCATGCGGATGACTAGTTATGAGTAGACGCTCTTAACGGTTATTGCACAAACAGGCAAGAACCCCACGATCTAGCAAGTTACCCAGCAATTGCACGCACGATCCAACAGTTGCACGCATGATCCAACAGTTACATGTGAGCACGGAACGTGGGGGCTTAATGGGCTGAAGACGGCGAAACCGCTCGAGCGTTTAGCGGAACCATGAACTATAAAAGGCTTGGGTGTAGCAAAAAGAAAGAAAGATGAAGAAAAAAGACTCAAAATTAGCAAGTAGTTTAAATTCTTAGCTTTGTAATCTTTAGGGCTGTAATCTGTGTGCTTGTGCCCCTTGGAGACATTTTCTTGGAATCAATCATCCCTTTCTGGGACTATATCTCAGGAGATTACTAACGAAAAATCGAGGGAACACCATAATTTCAACTAAGCAATGAATCACAGACGCAAGCTCAAGTTCATAAATACACCCACAAAACTATTAGCAGAAAAATGAAGACTGCAATACTATATGTGTGTACTAAAGCAATAAAGCAAAATTGATTGAATTTTAACTTTATATCGAGCAGCATGTGTTAATTAAAATTTAAAAGTAAGATGGATCTTCATAAAAGCAAATTGCTCGTTTTATGCTGAACAAGATCTTTATAGAGATGAAACTAATATTTCCTTAAATACCTCAAAACGTAATAAAAAGAATCAAGGTCCACAGAACAACCAAAATCATAATATACATAACCAAATATTTATTTTTTGAAACGTTGAAAACCCCGCCGTTAAATCATCTGGCTCGGGTTTAAGCGGAGCAGGTAAAACCCCTGACTACCCAAGCTCTTCCAACGAAATGCGCCTTGTGGACTTGAACCCAAAACTTGACAATAAAGTCCTAAGTCATTTGCCACCAAATCATACCACTTGGGGATTACGAAGAAATACACAACCAAAGATGCTAACTAGAAAGCAAAATTTTTTAGTCTAATTAAATTTAGAAATCCCAAAGAAGGTTAAGAAAGCAGCAAACCATAGACAATCTATTCAATTACGTTTTCTTTATGTGTTCCATAAAATTAAACTTCATGTTAAACATTTCATATCAACACGTGCATTAGATTCAACTCTAATCTTATCAAGTTCCCTCTCCGACTAAAATCCATCTCTCCTCAGTTTATCAACATTGACATTGTTCTATCAAATTATTCAATTTGGTCGTGCTCTTTACTCGAGAAACACATGAAAGAATTCTCTGTTTGAACTAAACCTGCCTCGTACTATATAAATAATCTACAACTGTATATTCAAAAGCACAAGAATGCTACAAAAAAATTTAAAAAAAAAAAAATGTAAGAAGGCCCACCATATTCACAATGCTCTCGGTGCCCCAACATAAAGAACAGTACTGTATGAATTTATTCAAGACAGAAATAAGATCATATATCAACTAACCATTTAGTAGCTCATCGTGTATTATAGAAGCTGAAATATGCACAGGAGTAAAGCTTCTGTAACATAAACTTAATTAACTTAAATAAGAAATGTGATGCCAATGAAATATCAAAGCACAATTAGCATTTATAATAAAACAAATGCAATATTCCTATTGAAATCTCTTACTAAAAATTTCCGCTAACAGGAAATGCACTGTTCCATTTGATCCATCTCATAGCCTCTTTGGTTCAAATCTATCTCTCAATAGAAATAAATCTAAGAAATCTTTCAACTCAGTGAACCCTGAGCTATAAACAAAAATTATTGCAAAAATAAATGAAAGTAAAACATATTCCAGACAAAACACCAACATATAAAATAGACTCGAAGATTGATAGTATTGATTGAAAGTATAATGTAGTTTATAAATATTATAGAAAGATTATAAAGTAATTATAAGCTTATCTAACTATATATTTGTCTTTTTATATTATCTCCTTAATTTTCCTCAAGAAGGAGAAGCAGAACAAGGCAAAACATTATTACAATTTTCTATGATTTTTGTTCTCCACAATAAATTGACGATGACATACTTTTTCTATTTAAAAAAAATTGCTTTCTTTTCCGAACTACATGCAAGTATCCCAAACCCTAAGAGCACTGAAACCCTAACACCCCATCATCAAATACCATTGAAAATACAAACTTCAAATTCAGTATGTAAAACAACATGCAACAATAAAAGCTCATCAAATTATACCCACTAGCTACCTGTTGATAGAAATTATCTTGTAAAAGGACTTCTCTTTTAAAAATCCCTTGATCTTCAATTCTTCAACTTGAACTTGAAACTCGATTACGCGGTACCCCATTCTTCATCTAATTATTTGAAACTTCAAATCTTTGATATTGCCTTGTTCTTCATTTGAGATGATCCCAACAATTATTCCCAGACCAAAACAACTAATTAATGACCATAAAAACCCTCCAGAACTTGCATGCAACAAATGTTAATTATCATGTAGAAAAGAAAGGATCAAACAGGAAAGGATCAGTATAATCCCAAAGACAAGATGATGGGTAATCTTCATCATTCATCAGCGGCCAAATGGACGGTGACCCGGGCCCAACAGACATATTCGGATCTTGCGCCGGCACCGCCGGTGGTGCATGTACCCCTTGAGTCGATATAGACAACGTTGAGCCTATGGGCCCCACAATTGAATTGATATCATGATTCAAATTAAAATTTTGCTCATACTGTTGATGTGATTGATTAGTAGGGTTTCCGTACGAGGATGTTGTTGCAGCTGCTGCAGCATTAGCAAGTGTATCATTAATAGAGCAATCGCTATTCAATCCATCGGGTATTTGTAACTGTTGTTGCATCATCATCTGATCTTGTTGGTTTTGCACTATGTTAGGGCACAACAAAGAGGAGGAAAAGCTCATAACACTGGGGTAAGCCCCGTACGGAACAAGCCCGGATGAGGAAGCAAACCCAGCCGCAGCTGGGTTCGCTGAGCCGGAGAAAGTGAAACCGAAACCGGAGGGACGGGGAAGCAAAGGCCTTAGGGTTTGTTCTGAAGAATTAGAAGACCTGGACCCAGCACCACCACCACGCGTTGAATTGGACGACTGAGATGAAGAGGAGCTCGAGGGTTGTAGATTGAGCTGGGCTCTGGAGCCGTATAGGATAATAGCGGCGCGGTCGTAAGCACGAGCGGCGTCCTCAGCCGTAGCAAAAGTACCAAGCCACTTACGTGTACGTTTTCTTGGCTCACGGATCTCAGCTACCCATTTGCCCCAGCTTCTTTGCCTCACTCCTCTGTATCTAAACTTGCTATTATCAGGACCCCCTTTGCCTTTGCCTTTGCACTTGTTTTCGTTGTTATTGTTAATGTTGCTGCTTCTATTGTTGCCATTGTTGTTATTATTACTGTTGCTGTTGTTGCAGATGTTGTCACTGGTCGTGGCGATGATGCTATCAGTGGATTTGGCATCATTTGCGGTGGTAACAGTGGTGTTGAGACCTGAGTCGTCCATTTTGATTCAAATCGGGGGTGCTTTTAAGAATTTAAAGTGAGAGAAAGAAGGAGAGTGGCCTCGTTTATCGGTACTGTAACTTACAGAGCTTTTCTTTTCAAAATAGATAAGTTTATTTTTCGAGTGTCAAATTTGTTAATGGTGGACAAGGACGGTGACCATTTATATACAACAGAAGCATAAGGGTTGCTGAGTAGCGAAGGAAACAGGGACTGAACTTAAGCAGATTGGTTTTGGAATTTGGAATCATTTATTATTTTTTAGGAAAAGAATAATTTAATATCTTGTGTAAATCCTCAACTTTGTGACGGCAACAACTTTCCTAAAAATGGAAAATATATGTGGACTTTCACACCCATCAATATTCTCTCACGTTGGAAAAAGCTGGGCAACTTCCTGTCGCTGCGTTTTGAATATGGCATCCGGTGGGTGTTTGTTTCCTTGTGGATTTATTTGAGTCTTGGGCTTGCTCATTTTATTTGTAGGCATATATAATGCTATATTTTCTAATTAAACCGTAAGAAGATAAATTTAGAAAAAAACATGTACATAAGCATAAAGAGAGAGAGCTTCTCTTTTTGCCAAAGTTGATTGGTTCAATTAATTTCATTTGTGGGAGTCAATAAGCTTAAGGATAAAGATAGCCATACCTTCAAGAACGTGTTATGAAAGAGGTTTGGGACTCGAGATACTGGAACGACTGAATCGAAGATAGGTTGGTTATCGGTTTTGGAACTGAAAGGTGGACGACCTTGTTGATTCTTGAATTGGCGGATGAAGAGATACATGCAAAATATTCTTCAATACCTAAGTCAATAGTGGAAGATAAAACTGTTTATTAGACTTCTTTACTCTCATATATACAAGGAAAGACTTTTTAAATGTGGTTTAGAGTATTTTCGATTAAGGCTTATTCTGGATGGAAAGATCTAAGAATCCTCTTGTATTTTTAAAGGTTCCAAATCCCTTAATTATGTTAGTACCATATTTTGATGATGTCAATGAAGCAAAAAAGGCTCAAAGACAAGAAGCTCAAAGACACGGAGACTTTGTCAAAGAAGATCAACGTTAACGACTTGATTTCGACGGTGTCCAAACGTCTTAATATTAGCAAATCAAGTTTGATGAGTCAAAGAGCCAATATGTTGATAAAGAGCCCAAAATGAGCTAAAAGATTACCAAAGAAACAAAGATTGATGAAGAGCCAAAATGAGCTAGAAGAAGATCTAGAGAACAAATATGATAAATAGTCAAAAAAAAAAAAAAAAAGAAAAAAAGCCAAAGCAATAGCCAAACAAGATGAAAATCAATGATGATAATTAAGACCTAACATTAATTATAACTGAGTTTATTCAAATATTTTAAATCTCTTATGAATCATACATTTTGCATCACTTATATTTAAAAGGACTGAAAATGCTTAAGAAATCATTTGCATTTTAATTTCACTAAAATAATTTTTGATGCACAAGTACATCGGAAAATGGTATTGAAAAATAAGCAAATGGGTGAATTAGATTTCAAATGATAAACCATTAGATATATAGTGTCTCTAGTTTGCTATGTTTTAAACGGAACACGATTTCGATATATAGAACTTTTCTGGAGCCATATTACTACAACATATTCATACGTGTATTTTTTGCAGAGCTGTCACTTTAGAAAAATTTCATAAAATGCATCTTAAGGTTTTTGAGACTGAATTTTTTGCAGATGATAGATCTATGTGTCTAATTATGTAGAAATTTACGGATATTGATTTAAAATTTTATAGAGCAAGTTATGGTCAAAATACTAAGTGCTGTCAAAATTAACTAGTCATAAAAAATTACTGAGACAGACATACTAAGTGCTGTCAAAATTAACTAGTCAAAAAAAATTACTGAGACAGACATAGTATAAAAAATTTACGGATCTTGATTTAAAATTTTATAGAGCAAGTTACGGTTAAAATACTAAGTGCTGTCAAAATTAACTAGTCATAAAAAATTACTGAGACATACATACCGGTCTCTGAGACTGGCATACTGATCCCCATACAAGTGACACACTCAAAACATGATTATTTACTCATAAATATAAGAGTGTCGAAGTAATAAAATAACCTGGTAAGTCCGGGATCGATTCACAATGAATAAATTTAGTAAAATAAAATAACAATTTGACTAAAAAAATGAATTGATTGAACTGATTGTAGATTTTTAAATTGGATTATAATATAAGTGAGATTAATCTATATTTTCATATTAAAAAGCTTCACCCTTTTACCCAGGAAAAAGAAATTAGCTACTCATAATTTGAATAAAAACACATATAATTATATTAATGAAAGAAAAAAATTTACAAGAAAGCTTTAAAAAATAAAACATATAAGAGCTGAAACTCCACAAATTTTCAGAGAGATTTGTGGAAATCCAAACTGAGGAAATGAATTGCAAAGCACCTCTATTTATAGATATTCTCTCACTACAAGAAAACTGTCAAATAGCGACGGAAAATCCGTAACTAATCCGTAGCTAACTGACCACTAGCGACGGAAAAATTCCAACTCTATTTTGTTGGTCACAAAAAAAATTGTGATTGAAATATTTCATCCGTCGCTAAAATTAGCAACGAAATTTTATTCCGTCACTATATAGCGACGGAAATTATTCTGTCGCTAAAGAGTCACGAAAAATTCCATTTCTATTTAGAGACGGAATAATTTCTGTCTCTAAATAGAAACAAAATTTTTTGTCACTATTTAGTAACAGAATAAAGATTCTGTTGCTAATTAGAGACGTAATTTCCGTAGCTATTCCATAGCTATATATTTTAAAGAAAAAACAAAAACAAAAATTTTAAAAATTTAGAGAATCGGTAAATTTAAAAATTTTAAAGATAGCATAAAACTTTTAAAATTTTAGAGAGGTGTGAAATTTTATAATTATATGGATGTGAGAAATTTATAAATTGTAGAGAGAGTAAATTTTTAAATTTTAGATAAGGGAAAAATTTTAAATTTTTGAATGGTAGAAAATTTTAAAAAATTTACTTTTTTAATGTTATATATAAATCTTCAATTCCACAAGACACCGTAATGTCCACCGCAAGCTTCGACACACTACCATCCATTTACGCCACTTTAAACCCAAAAAAAATTATATTAGTGTTTGTTTCTCAGGAAATTTAAAAAGTGGAGATAAGAAAAATGAGAGATTGATAATGAGAGTTAAGGTATGAAAAAATTTGATGGTATATGGAATTGAGTAAAGAAATTTTGGATGATGTATTGGAGTTGAGATTTAAAAAGATTGTGGTATATATATAGAGGAAAATATAAGAGAAGCGGGAAGATTTGTAAATTTTGTAGACATTTGAAATTTTCGTAAGACGTAAAATTTTTGAAAATATTGGAGAAATTGAAAATTTTAAAATTAGCGACGGAATAGAAATCCGTTTCTATTTAGCGACGGAAAATCCGTCTCTATTTTTTAAGAAAAAAGTGGCGCCAAAAGGATTAAATTTAAAAAGGGGGATTGAAAATTTTAAAATTAGCTACGAAATTTTAATTTCGTTTCTAATTAGCTACGGAGTTTTAATTCCGCTTCTAATTAGTGATGGAATTTTCATTCCGTTTCTAATTAGCGACGGAAAATCCGTCTCTATTTTAAAAAAAAAAATGGAGCCGAAATGATTAAATTTTTGGGGGATTGAAAATTTTAAAATTAGCTATGGAATTTTAATTCCGTGTCTAATTAGCGACAGAATTTTCATTCCATTTCTAATTAGGGACGGAAAAATTATGTTTCTAAATACCAATTAAAATGAAAATGAAAATTTAAAATTAGCTACGGAATTTTAATTCCGTTTCTAATTAGCTACATAATTTTAATTCTGTTTCTAATTAGCGACGGAAAAATTTTGTTTATAATTACCAATTAAAATGAAAATTAAAATTAGCTACGGAATTTTAATTATGTTTCTAATTAGCTACGGAATTTTAATTCCGTTTCTAATTAGAGACGGAAAAATTTCGTTTCTAACAACCAATTAAAATCAAAATAAAAATGAAAATTTAAAATTAGCTACGGAATTTTAATTCCGTTTCTAATTAACTACGGAATTTTAATTATGTTTCTAATTAGCGACGGAATTTTAATTATGTTTCTAATTAGAGACAAAATTTTAATTTTGTTTCTAATTAGAGACAGAATTTTCATTATGTTTCTAATTAATTAGTGACGGAGAAATTCTGTTTCTAATTACCAATTAAAATAAAAATAAAAATGAAATTTAAAATTAGCTACGGAATTTTAATTTCGTTTCTATATATACATCACAATCTTTTTAAATCTCAACTCCAATGCATCATCCAAAATTTTCATACTCAATTCCATATACCATCAAATTTTTTCATACCTCAACTCTCATTATCAATCTCTCATTTTTCTTATCTCCACTTTTAAAATTTCCTAATAAACAAACTCTAATTTTTTTTCTTTGTTTTAAAGTGGTGTAAATGGATGGTGGTGTGTCGAAGCTTGCGGTGGACATTACAGTGTCTTGTGGAATTGAAGATTTATATATAACATTAAAAAAGTCAATTCCTTAAAATTTTCCACCATTCAAAAATTTTAAAATTTTACTTTATCTAAAATTTTAAAAATTTTCTCTCTACAATTTATAACTTTCTCACATCTATATAATTATTAAATTTCACACCTCTCTAAAATTGTAAAAAAATTTCTTTTCTAAAATTTTAAAAGTTTCGTGCTATCTTTAAAATTTTAAATTTCCCGCATCTCTAAAATTTTAAAATTTTTGTTTTTATATATAATTTTTTTTAAATATATAGCTATGGAATAGCTACGGAAATTTCGTCTCTAATTAGCGATGTAAATTATTTCGTCACTAAATAGTGACATAAAATTTTGTTTCTATTTAGAGACGAAAATAAATGTGTCGCTAAATAGAAACAGAATTTTTGTCGCTAATTAGTGATGGAAATTATTCTGTCTCTAAATTGAAACGGAATTTTTCGTCACTATTAGTGACAGAATAATTTATGTCGCTAATTAGAGACGGAATTTCCGTCGCTATATAGAGAATGAATAAAATTTCGTCGCTAATTTTAGCGACGGATGTAATATTCCCGTCGCTATTTTTTTACGATCAAAAAAATAGAGACAAAATTTTTTCATCGCTAGGGTGCAATTAGCTACGGATTTTTCTGTCGCTATTTGATAGTTTTCTTGTAATGAAAGTGCTTTTAGAACATGTGTCATGTAGGCAGTTTATACGTTAAGCATAATATATTAGTATCAGATTACATACAAATGATTGAGATTATCGTGTGTATTGGATTGATTCTGGTGTCACTTAATTGCTCCAATCCATTAATCCTTTAATGAGATTTAGATCATAATAGATGATATAAGTATCTCAGTGCAAGTGTGACACGTGTCTAGATACAATCTATATACCATACAGATTTACTATGAAACTTATTAGAAAATGATGCTTTTAGATAACGGTGGTATATGATGTAGGTATAAATGACTCACTAACCGTTTGCAAATAGGGGTGGGCATTATCGGATTCGGATCGGATCGGACCGAATCCGAATCCGATCCGATCCGAAATGCCCACGATTGTTTGATTCGATCGGATCGAATCACGTTACCGAACTCGATCCGATCCGATCCGATAATTATCGGATCGGATCGGATTGGTTCGATCCGAATTCGAATCGGACCAATTCGATCCGAAATCATCCTATTTCGGATCGGATTGGTCCGATCCGATCCGAATTCGGTGGATTTGAGTCAAAAAAATCGAGCGGATCGGATCGGATCGGATAAATCCGATCCGATCGATTTTTTTTTTTTTTTATATATATAACGACGTCTTTTTGCATATTTTAAAAAAAAAAAAAATCGATCGGATCGGATCGGATAAATCCGATCCGATCCGAAATTCGTCGAACCGGACCAACAAGATTCGTTCGGATTTGCAAATCGGATCGGATCGGATCCGATCCGATGCCCACCCCTATTTGCAAAGGTGGCTGAGATATATAAGATTAATGATTTATTATTGTTAGCGTGTGAATTTCGCACAGTCAAACAGTCAGTTTCTTCAAAATAAAAAATAAATAAGTTCGATTTTTCAACATTTTGGATATTATTAATGGTGATGAGGATCAGTCAACATATATTTAAAAGGAACTGTTCTGGACAAGTTTTAAAACCTTTGCTCAAAGAGATTTACTTTAAAAATAGGTATCTTCACATACATATTACTTCTTTTATAAGGCAGGAATTTGAAGAGTCCTTTGTTAGAGAAGCTTCAACTTCCATAACTGTACTGTACGTCAATGAGAAACTTCACTCTTATAAAAGCATTAGATGGCAGTTTCGAGGCTAAATAATAATCTCGATCGAACCTAATTAATTTTAGGCTTTAGGTTAGCTCAAGTATTTTTAAGGGATTTTTTTTCTTCCAAATTAAATCTTCAATATCAAGAAATTCTTCATTGTTGATTTAGTCACAATTGGTGACAGATTTTTAAGTAAATTATATAACTCTTAAAAAGGATATTGCTTAGAGAGTTGGGTTGTTCTTTTTCCCTTTTTATATATTAATTATATGTTTACCTATATAGTTGCATCAAAAATTTGCTTGGAAATGTTGCAAAGCAGCTGAACTGTGGCATCACTTCTAAACGAACGTTCAGTTCAGTTCATAAGGCAGGGAGTTGCTAGTTTTTTTTCTTAATTTCTAGTATATAATGCTTTACCATACTTTTGCACTCCGAACTGGCGGTTCCGGTTCCTACTAAATGAGGAATCAGAATCGAACCGGACAGTGTACGATTCAGTTCGGTTCCGGTTTAAGAATCGGAAGTGGAATTGGTTCGGAGAATCAGTTCTAACCTTAAGTCTAAGGATTTGATAAAATTTTGTATTTGATAAAATTTATTTTATTTTATACATAATACAAAATTACAATTCGCTATATAACTGTTACAATTGAGATTTAATTTAATTCATAATCAGATACTTGTTGTCGGCCGTTTTCAGTTGTCATTATGAGTTCTCTCGGTTAAGTTGAATAAATAATCATTACCCTCTCTGATATTTTCTTGGATCTTACGCTTTACCTTGAACCAATCATCAAGACATGTTTGAGTCTCCAATGATTTCAGGTTCATGTTTGATTGAGTCTCATCCAAAATAATAAAGAAGTTAAAAATAAAATTAAAATTGAGAATTAATTTGTAGGATATATGGAAAGATGAAATAAAATAAATTATTGGAAATTTAAAATATGAAAAATGAATTGATATATAAAGTATTTATAGTTATAGAATTTTAAAAAATGGAATGCTTCAATTCATCGGTTTAGTTCGCGGTTCAGTTCTTGCAGTTTGATTTATTAGTTTAATTCTTACGGTTTAGGATCGGGTTTACTTCAATTGTCGATTCCAATTCGATTACGGCGGAGAAAAACAGGATGGGCCAACAAAAATTTATCTTCCATAAGTTCGAAAGCACTTAATTTAAAGATTCCAATGCCCAGTCAATCATCCGTGTGAATTGTATCAATGAAAAAAATACATTAACGGCTGCGTACTAAATTAAGAGGCATCCATATTTGAGGATAGATTCATGTTAACGAATATTTATTATGAATTTATTTTAGGAAAATTTCATATTATTTTTATAAAAATTATTAATTATTTTTTTTTAATTTTCTTATATTTTTAATGAGTATCCTAATACACTCGTTACTGTGGTATGAATCTTGCAGAAGAAAAAAGTGAGTAAAACAGGCTGAAATTTAAATATTATAAATTTGCATGCAAAGATGAGGTGTCTTCGTATAAGCCAAGCCGCACAGACAGCATGAGGTGGCTCGTCCAGCCAGTGCCTCGGTACTCACAACAAGCACCTAGTAAAACAAAACCATTTGGACCATTTATTTATTTATTTATATGCAGAAAATTTATGTCTGGTGATCATGAATCATCATATTTGATCTAGTGCGTGCTCTAATTCCCATTTATGTAACCTTTTGCTGTTTTTTTTTTTCCACTTTTGAAAATCCGATTGGATTAGATCGGTCTGTCTGACCGTTCAAATCGAAAATCGATTTTGAATCTGATTCGATTAATTGATAAAATTAATTAGTAAAAATTCGATAAATTATATTAGATTGGTTTATTCTTTTAATTTTTAAAATCATAAATGAAAATTTAATATTTTTCCTAATTTCTATTTTATTTATAACATATATCGATTTTATCGATTTTTTTCAAATGATTCAACCGATCAAACCATTACCGGTTGAATTGTCGTCCATTTTTGAAATAAGCATCTGCTGGCAGGTGCTTGTAACCTGTAAGCTTCAAAGGGAGCTGTTCCATTTTCAGCCACAGCTTTTTTTGTGGCCCGACCCAAGAAACGAGGACGTCTTGTCCAGTGAATAGATCAGGATTGGTCTGGATAGACCCATCGGAATCCTATTGGAATAATATTTGATTGTAATTTAAAATTTTGTTTATTGTGGATGACACAGTGCGCGCAGACTTGTTGTTTTGAGTTGCAGTAATTGAATATAAATTAATTATTTTGTTTTCTTTGGTAACCATGTAATGACGCGTGAAATGAGAGAATTTCTCAGCTGTATTTTATATATAATATATATATAACCACCATTATATATAATAGACCTCCTCGAAACGATAGCGTTAATATTTATAAAATCATAATCTTGTAATATAAATTTAATTTTTTATGTTAATTTATATTATAATATTTGTTTCATATCTTATATTTTCTAATAATATTCTATACCAAACGCACCTTATATATATAATACACATATTAATTTATACTTAAAAAGTATACAATAATGCTTTGTTTATTATAAAATTTGAATAAAAATTAGTTTTGAATGATCAGTTAATTATTTTAGCAGTTTTCTTTCGAAATAGTACTACCACGTCATTATACCGCAATCTAACTGTGTTTCATTTCACATACATTTTGCAGTTATGAGGTATTTATAACGATTTTAAATATTTTTTAAAGTTTGGTTGGTGGTGATTTTTGGGTTTTAGGATCCCTATCAAAGTAAGAATGATATAAAAAAGATTTTCATGTCCAAGACTCAGGGGCCCAGACCCAAGAGACGAGGGCGTCTTGTCCAGTGAATAGATCAGGATTGGTCTGCACTTGATACCCGACCCGAAGTATAAAGCTGTTCAGAGAAGCGAATGGGAATAAAGGCCTCAGACCCGACCGACTTGACCGCTCAGCAAGGTAGGATAGTTGTTGTTTCAGTTGCCATTGCGGGGGGGATGGTAACAATATGATCAAGTCTAAGTGATGTAAGCCATACATGAGGACTTGCACTCTCCAAAATATCTGATGTGACAAAAGCGGACCATTAGCTTATCTTTTAGCATACGCTATCACATGAGAGTAGTTAGAGTACATGCTAATATTGTGAGGTAGCGTGCGGCAGTTATTAAAAGTGGAATGGTGGCAGAGCAGAGCTGCCATAGGCCGTCATAGGTCGGTGCAGAGATAGAAAAAGAAAGTGTTCTTATTGGCCAAATTGTGGGAAGCTAAGGAGAGTTGCTACTGCAATGATGACATGTGACATGAACTGATGTCATAGGCGGTGGACCACTGGATTCAGATGCACTATATAAGGGAGAGAGGTGAGGGTTTGAGGAGGATTTTTGGAATGATAAAAAAAATATTGAAAAAATAGATTAGTTAATTTTATTTCGCACTTGTAAAAGAAAGCAAAAAATCTTTTTGTAAACAAGTGCTAGTAAGAGGTCGATCAGTAGTGTAATCAAGAGATAGACAGGTCGATCATACCCGACCACATAATAAAAGCTTCATTTTCTCTTGTGCTCGTGGACGTAGGTCAGATCCATTTCGTCGAACCACGTTAAATCCTTTATTTTATCTATGTTTTTTTTTTTCCATTTTTTGCTAAGTTTGTATTTGGTTCCCAAACCAAACAAAATTACAATTGAGAGATAATTATTTGAGGAGTAAGTTCACCGATTTATCCATGAAACGAAAAGCGTTGTCTTCACTTATTTGTGATAACTTATCACATAAGCACATCATTCAGTAACTAATTCGAATAACAATCTTATATCCAACTTTGTAAATATTAACATATTTGTGCTTGCTCAATGCTCACAAAAATAAATATAACCAACAAAAGAATTAAATAAAAAATGAGATGCCTGTTTCGGCCTTATGGGCTTGGGTCACATTTGGTGGGTTCCAATCCAACTCAACAGGCTCTCGTCGCCAAATTTGTTCTTTCAGCTTTAAATTTTTCTTACGCCAGTTTTTAAAAGTGAAAATATTATAGTACTTTTAAAAACAACTTATCAAATAATTCGCCAAAATAATTTGTGGCACTTTTATAGTTTCTACCAAAAATATATTACTTTAACAATAAAATATAATTAGGCTCATCACATTTTTATAATATCTATTATTGACGGGTGATTTTTGTTCCAGGGGCAGTTTCAGGATAACGCTTCCGGGACAATCATTCTTCAACCGTGAATTTGTTTGGTTATGGGGGACCAAAAAGAAATTTAGCAGAAAACAAAACACACACAAGATCGACAAGAGGGTTTTACGTGGTCCGGCAGAATGAATCAAACCTACGTCCACGGGCACAAAGTGGGGTGCTGATTTTATTACCAAACCGAGCTCGGCCGACCTCTTTTCAATGGGTGGTCTAATGTAACCGAGTTGTTGGTCTTTTGTAGTGTTTTTTTACATGTAATGTTTTTTTATGAGACTTATTTCAACCAACCTATACAAATGAGATATTCTCCATTTATATACTAAGAGAAATACAACATTATTCACATATCTTTATGACGTCAACCACGTGGATCTCCGACTGATTGATGGGCTCTCTGCCCCAACTGCCTCGCCGAAAGCAAGCATGACATATGACTCTCTGTCACATCACTCTGCTTTATACACTGTCATACTTCATCATTATGATGCCAGCCTGTAAAGATCTCTCATACGGTGGTACATGTCAAAGGGAAAAGTCCAAATAGTCCCGATCACACGTCGGGTGTCATGAGGACGGCCAGATAATGAGCTGCACTACTCTAACTACTCCCGACCTGACCCAAAATATCTGAACTCATCATCCCGATCCATGAGGAAAAGTAGTACTGAACCGAGCTATCGGGCTAAAGTGGTCAGTCTCAACTCTGATATTGTCGGCCTCTGAGACTTGCATCATGCTATGTCCTCTGGTCGTCCATATCCGGGAAACCGGGTCCGAACACTATGCCTGGCCGAGGAGTGACTTATATCTTTAGAACACTCCTCCTCCCAAAATGAGAAGTTCCCTCTCAGTCCTTTCCGAACTGTTCAAATACTTAGTGACAAAAATCACCATCAAACACTCAACAGCTATCATAATTCTTGTACTTTTTAATAATTTTTTTTTTTTTGATTACTTCAAAAATCTTACTTTATCAATTACAATTTTGATATTAAAATTTTTACACCAAAGGTTTTACCATGAAATTATCTTCTTCTTTTTTTTTAAAATAAATAAATAAACTACGAGAATCCCAGACGATTAAATTCCTGGAATCTTTTTGTTTTTCTCTTTTAAATTGTATTTTTTTTCCTTATTCTTCTTAGTATTATTAAAAAGATTGAACAAGATAAACCCAGGCTCAAAGTCTAAAATTTTAAACCACCCAACATTACAAACAGAGTGGGACAACAATGACTTTTCTGACATTTGGGTTAATAAATCCGGTTGTCATTTTCCCAAGAAACAAACAGAAAAGTGGCTAAGGTTGGCAAATCTCCCACAGCCAGCCTGTTTCTCATATGAATATGTTGCCAAATTTTCAAGCCAACCCAATTATATATGCATTTATTAATCTTGTTTCTTTCCCAACTGAATTTATTTAGCGTCAAAAATTCATTTTGACGCTAAAAATACATCTTCAATGACGAAATATTTTGACGCTGAAAGTACTTATCTTTAGCGTCGAAATAGATTTTCGACGTTAAATAACTTCTTCGACCAAGCTTTCGCGTCAAAAATTTTATTTGGACGCAGAAGACCTTTAGCGTCGAAATTTTAACTTTTAGCGACGAAATTTTTCGATACTAAGGCGAAAAAATTAGAAAAAAAATATTTTTTTTTTAAATTATAAAATTTATAATTATAACAAAATTGACATTACAATTTAATTTCAAACTAATTTCATTACAAAAGTAAATAAATATTTAGAAAAATATAAGAACATCATTACAAACGTTTTAAAAAAAATTATAAAAATAATATTTTTGTTGATATAAAAATAATATTATAAAATTTACGACAACAAAAAAATATAAAATGATAAATTACAATTTTCTATATATTTTATCCATCTCCGCTTTCATTTATTTTTCATTTTCCTCACCATCTTCATTAATTTCCACCATTTTTCATCTTCATATTCCTCTACGAAAAAGAACATTGGATGTTAACATAAAATACGAAAAATAAAATAAAACACTTAAGGAAAAAATAATTTTAGAGAGGAAATAAGAGTATGAGAGAAAGAAAGTGAGAAAAGGAGAAATGAAAGGTCAAATGAATTTATAGGAAAAAAATAACCATTAGCGACGAAATGTCCTTAAATAACGAAAACTATTTTCGCCAAAATTTTGATATTTAGCGTCGAAATTTTTTATTTTTAGCGTCGAAAATTCGTCGCAAAATGTAAAAAATTTAAATCTAATTTTATTATGCGATAAATTCAAATTTTAGAAGGCAGGAAATTGAAAATTTTAAATTTACCCTTTAGCGTCGAAATTAAAATTCGACAATAAAGGTCTACAATTTAGCGTCAAATCAATTTGCTCAATGCTAAATGATATTAATTTTTTGATATTAAAAAAACTTTTGTATTCTAAAATTATATTTAAATTTTTGACATTTAGCGTCGAATTTTATTTTTCTAACCCTTTAGCGTCCAAAAAGTTGTTCGACACTAAAGGTTCTATCATTTAGCGTCGAAAAACTATTTGGACGCTAAAATCGAAATTGAAATTAAATGTTAAAGGGTTGACCCTTTAGTGTCGATAGAGATTTTCGACGCTAAATGTTTACCTTTTAGCATTGAAATTAAAATTCGACGTTAAAGGTCAATTTTCTTGTAGTGTTTCTTGATGTATGTGACACACTCATAAAATGGTTATGTACTCTCAAGTATAAGAGTGTCGAAGTAATAAAATAAACCGGTAAGTCTGGGATCGATCCACAATGAATAGATTTAATAAGATAAAATAATAATTCGAGTAAAAATAAAAAGAGTTAATTGTTTGAGGTGATTGACAATTTTAAATTAGACTACAACGATAAAATAAAATATTGGGGGTTAGATAATCCAATTTTAATATTTCAAATTTAGAAATCTTACTTTTTATAATATATAAATTTTCAGGTATTAATTGTGTCAAAATATATAAAAGCAGCTGAAAATTCGTTACTAGCCTAGGTTCTGACCCTATATGGAATTACAAACAATAAACAGGACAAGTCCTGATTACAGTAACTATGGATGTCAACAAGCAACCACAATGAAAACCAATAAAATAAATTGCGGAAAATTAAATCAATCACACAAAATCAACACAATAATTTTGGTGACGAAGTGGAAAACTCGTGCGAGTAAAAAACCACTCTGGGTATATCGTTTACCAGCCCAATCCACTATATAGAGAAAGGCTTACAGCGATGGTCAAGACCTATGGTGACAACTCCACCGACTCAAGTACCTCTATACTGCACGAACTCAAGGCAACTCCTCAAGCCCGTGACCCACGGTTTTCTTCAGAACCTCTGAAGTCTCTGAGTAGATTGTATCACTTCTGACGTCGGAACTCCGACTACGAAACTTCCTCCTAAGGAACTCTGTAGGGTTAGGAATTTTGGGTTTGGTTGTGTTGAATGTTTATCAAAGAATGATTCTCACCATTAACAAAGAAGACAATAAGATGAAGAAGTCTTCAATAGTGGAATCAAGAATGTTGAAAGCTTTGAGAGATCTTGGCTCAAGAAAAATGTGTTTCAACACTTGGGGATGATGGCTACATGTTTGTTGTGATATTTTTATATCGTACCGCAAGTGTACAGTGTCAAGTTTTAGTATAAATATGAGTTAAGAGTGTCGAACCCACAGGGATTGCGTTAACTCGCACTAAGTACTACAATTGATAATCCTAACTTTATTTAGAAAACAAATAATAAAGATTTATAATAGATAAATAAAATATACAAATATTTAGATAGGAGGAACTAATACGATTAGAGATTCTAGATCCTGATTTCACCTAGCTGTCTCCTATGTATTTGTCATGCCAATTAATCTTTGTTCAGTTATATTATTTATAAGTCAATATCCTAAAATATTCACTCCCTCTCTCGAGTGCCGAGTAAAAATATCATTAACTACAGACTTCGATATCTCTATAAAAATCCAATATTTAACAACTCATTACGATTTGTGATTCTATTTTAACGACTTCAAAGGACTACAGATTCTCTCGAACTCTATAAAATCCTAGGTTATATTCTCTAGATCTATTCAAAATCCCCTCTCTCGAGTGATAGATTCTAAACATTCATCATCTCAAATTGTGGCCAGCAATCAAGAAGCATTA
>SKCR01038952.1:0-56550 GCA_019454045.1 Zanthoxylum bungeanum | reverse complement strand
GTTCACCTGGTAAAGATATAAATATTTACTTGACACCATTGAACGAAGAGTTACAAACATTACGGAATGTGGGTGTGTATACCTATGTGACCGGCGTAAACACACACGTATAACGCAAGCGCACGTATCGTTCAAGTAGTATAAAAATATCGATCCCACGAGGACTTAATTCCTACTGTTGTTATTAATTATTGAATCTATTTATTTACAGGTATCTAATTATAGGGAGAAGGGAATTGATTACTTTGGTTGGTTGAATGTGGAATTGCTTAATTAAAATAAAAATAAAATAAACTAAAGAAAATACTAAGGAAAATAACAAAAGACACAACAATCTAGGGTTGTGAATCATTCTAATATCTATTAAAAGATGAAGTGATTATTTTATGTTTGTGTAATAAATTGGTTTACTAACCTGGAACACTAAATTATGTGAAAGCCTCTTTCGATGGTCAATTACAAATACCCAGTATAACCCGATTGAACCATATTCCTATGTCAACCACATTATCTGGATTCATTAAGTTTAAGTTCCAATTATGGCTACCCCCGCCCGACAGGTATATTCCTATCCTGTAAGGAAATCTATTAAAGGGTTATCTATCCTCAATGAAGATCGTGGGCTATTAAGTCTAAGGCTGAAATCTAAAATCCCTATGTCTAGTTCATTTTAGATTTACCATATCAATCTTATTGGTGATCAGACAACAAGAAGCATTAAGCTTAAGACTTAATAAGTAAACATTTAAATTACCCAAACTATAAAATAATCCCTTATAAACCGGTGATATTAGAATTCATCACAAACCCAGATGACTAACGCATAACTAGGGCTAGAAAATACTTAAAAGTAAAAGACATAAAATAAAAACTGAAAAGTAAATGCTGAAAGTAAAAGCGGAAAAATAAACTGCCAAGATAAAAGAAATTACTTCTACAAATTACTAACTTAGATATCTCCCTTAATATAACATTATCACTCGTGAGATTAAACCAACCAGCCATATAGGCGGTATCATGATTAAGTCAATATTAAGTCCAACCAGCCATAAAGGCGGTAAAATGAAAGCTGTAAAGAAATTTAAAGACAACCGACCAATATAGCGGTATTCCTTGTTAAGTCCAATTTTAAAATGGTGAATATGTTATATCTAAGAGAGATTATTCTAAGATAGTAACAGTAAAAGAATTACCTTTCACCTTGGCAGAGGAAAGTTAGCTCCTCATGGTAGAATAGTAAAACTGTAAAAAGTAAATAGTAAAAAATAAATTACTATTACTATTGAAATAGTAAAATACTATTATTACAAATAGAAACTACTATTACTATTTACAAAAACTAAAAAATAAAAGAAACTAGATAGAAAACTCCCTATATACACCAGAGGATTCAGAGGAAAAGGTACATTGAAAACTGAAATTCTGAGCTCTATTTATAGCCGAGATTACTGTTTCAGCGTCGCGACGCTAGGTCAATTCAGCGTCGCGATGCTGGAACAGTGGACACGTGTCGCTTCGCGATTGGTCGGCTCGGATTCTTATCGGTTGCGGCGGCTGAGCTCAATTATTATGCTGACGTGGCGCTGACATGGCGCTGACGTGGCGACACGTGGCGATTGCTAATGTCGGCACCGTAGGATTGCGACATGTGGCGACACGTGTCACGTTGTGATTGGTTGATGATGATGTGGCACGTTGACTTTGTTGACCGGTGACGTGGACGATGACGTGGCATGACATGTGGCAAAGTTGACTTTTGACTTGCTGATGTGGCTGATGACGTGGCGACACGTAGGATGACACGTGGCGACATGTGGCGATGATGATTGTCGGCACCGTAGGATGTTGACACGTGGCACGGCGCATGTTAGTAAATCAGCTCTGATGGTGACACGTGTCACGGCGTACGTTAGCAAAGTCAAACTTCTCTAATTCTGACCGTTGACCGATGGCGCACGTTAGCAGATCCGGCGCAGGCTCAGCGTCGCGACGCGTAATGTCCAGAGTTACGACGCGAAGTAGACCAAAATTTCCCTGTTGACGTATTTTTGTCCGTTTTGTCCCCAAATTGCCACCAGTGCTTTCCAAACTTTATTTATCTGCAAAATAACAACAAAACACATCAAAACGTTCACAAAACTCAAGAAACTATACAAAATATTAGGTTAAATGAGTGGGAAATAGTGATACATTTACCACTCATCACTATGATGCAGCTTCAGAGCAGTATTTTCAGATGCATGCCGCATTATTATGGACCATTAATGATTTTCCAGCCTATGGTTCATTATCTGGATGGAGCACTAAGGGATACATGGCATGTCCAGTTTGTGCGGATCATACACCTTCACAACGATTACGGAATAAAATCGGATACACGGGGCACAAAAGATTTCTTGAGTCGAGTCATCATTGGAGGAGGAGTAAATTATTTAACGGGCAACATGAACCTCAGAGTAAGCCCATCGATTGTCTGCATTTGACATACTTTGCCAACATCAACATCTCAAAGACAACACACCAGGTAAACATCCTAATAATAGAGATAAAAATCAAAAACGGTTACCTGAAGAGTTGAATTGGACAGGAAAGAGTATTTTCTTTGAGTTAGAATATTGGGGGACTTTGAGTGTGCGACATAATTTGGATGTAATGCATATAGAGAAAAATATTTGTGAGAGTTTAGTGGGTACACTATTCAATATTCCGGGTAAGACAAAAGACACTGTAAATGCTAGATTGGACCTACAAGATCTTAGAATTCGCAGTGAATTGCATTTACAAGTCGCCTCTCGAGGTTTTATTAAGCCCCCAGCTAGTTATGTGCTCAATCAATCGGAGAGAAAAACATTCTGTGATTGGCTGAAAATGGTTAAATTCCCTGATAATTATGCATCCAATATTGGGCGTTGGGTCAGAGATGATACAATAACGGGATTAAAGAGTCACGATTGTCATGTGCTGCTTGAGATTCTCCTTCCTGTTAGCATTCGACCTTATCTCCCCCCGAATGTCTGCGACGTCGTACTTGATCTATGTGGCTTCTTTAAACAATTGTGTTAGAAGACATTAAGCACATCTGTTATTGACGACCTTGAGCGAGAATCGTGATAATCCTATGCAAGCTGGAGCGAATTTTGCCACCCGCTTTCTTTGATGTCATGGTACATCTGGCTGTGCATTTACCGAATGAAGCTAGAAATGGAGGTCCTGTCCATTACAGATGGATGTATCCCATTGAGAGGTACTATATATATATATATATATATATATATATATATATATACAGTTTTATATAAGAAAAATTTGTAACCTTTTTATGTGCATAGAATTTAGTCTTAATGCAAACTTGTTGTCATATCTGCAGAGCTTTGGGAGATTACAAACAATATGTGTGAAAAACAAGGCACGACCTGAAGGTTCATTAGCTGAAGCTGTTATAATAAGTGAAGTAAATAACAATTTGTTCGATGTACATGCAGAATATTGAAACTCATTTCAATCGTCGGCCACGAAACTATGATGGAGATGCAAGTAATAACCAAGAGATCACAGTGTTTTGTCAAAATTACAGACCATTTGGGGCAGTAGATGTCAAATTACTAACCCGTCAGGAAGTTCAACGTGCGCATTGGTTTATATTGAGTAATTGTGATGAAGTGCAACCGTATTTAACGTAAGTTTTTCTGGTGCATCATTACTGTTTTTCCATACATTAACCGTGATAATTATTGTAGGCAACATCTAACAATATGATGGTGACCATAATGTTGATGAAACCCACAAAAAAGAATTTCCTAAATGGTTTGAGACAACTGTAAGTTAGAATATTTTATATTTATTTTGATCCTAACATTAGACATTTCAGTTGTTATATTAACACATAATTTCATTGTCAGATTATTAATCAAGTACAAAATGGTCAATTGGACTCGCAATCCTCGTTGGTTTCTTTGGCTTATGGGCCTCAAATGCAGGCGTATGAGTACAGTGGATGTATTGTCAACGGAGTTAGATTTCATACCGAACATCGCATGTTACTCATGTGACTCAAAATTCTGGAATTGTAGTCCAAGGAGAACACGGCTCAGATGTAATTGACCTCTACGGCGTATTGCAATCGGTCATTGAGTTGATATATCGACCCAGACGACATATTGTGCTATTCCAATATAAGTGGTTTGACACAAATGCCAGAAATAGGAGAATTCAAGTTAGTAATCATCTCACGTCAATTAATGTTCAACGTTGTTGGTACAAGAATGATCCATACATTTCTTGTACGCAAGCAGGTTCAGTGATATATATACCTGATCCTAAGTTAGGAACTGGATGGATGGTGGTAGAAAAGTTACAACATAGGGCCATTTGGGACACGCAGGAGAAAGATAGAGTTGACATATCAGATGAAACACAAGAAGTCTCCAGCAATTTTGAAGTTCCTGAACAGATATTTTTTGGACCAACTGTCAATGTTCCTGAAAATATCACATTAACTCGAGCTAGTACAGACGTTGAGCTAATTCCTCATTCTGAAGTGAGCGTTGAAGTAGCAAGTGAAGAAAAATTTGACACTGAAGATGACTTCGATTCCAGTCACGAATCCTCAAATACCGACGATAATAGTGATTAATTATGAAGTTACAGTATTTTGTGATGGATGAATGATTTTATGGATTATTGTATGGTTGTTGATTTTAATTACTCTTTAGATATGGTTGAAATATTAACGTAATGATTAATAGTATAACTATGATATGAATGAGTTTTTCTCTGAGCTGAAGAAGAAGAGAAGTACTGGTTTTATGGATTTTAATGACATTTAGCGTCGAATTAATTGACTTTTAGCGTTGAAGTAGTCGACGCTAAATGTAAGGCAAGTTAATGAAAAATTAGGGTTTTTTTTTTCGGGAAATTTAATTTTTATTTAGCGTCGAAATACAATAGTCGACGCTAAATTAAAGACATCTAGCGTCGAAATACAATAGTCGACGCTAATTTTAATTTACTCGACGGTAAATGTGAGACGTTTGGCGTCGACTATTGTATTTCGACGCTAGATGTCTTACATTTAGCGTCGACAATTGTATTTCGACGCTAGATGTCTTTAATTTAGCGTCGAATGTTATATTTCGACGCTAAATAAAAATTAAATTCCCGTAAAAAAAAAACCCTAATTTTTCATTAACCGCCTTACAATTAGCGTCGACTACTTCGACGCTAAAAGTCAATTAATTCAACACTAAATGTCCTTTAAATCTCTAAAACCACTGCTTCTCTTCTTCCTCGGCTCAGAGTAAAAACTCAACCATAATCGATTCTCCAACAGTGAAGAACGAAGGAAATTACAGGTAAGTCTCTTTTGTTGATTTAAAATTGTTGATGAGGATAAATTTGATGAAATTGAGGATGAGATTGATGATATTGTTGATGAATTTGATGAATTTGTGATTGATGAAATTGATTGATGATGATGATGATGATAGATGATGATGATGACGATGTTGAAGACAAGAAACATCAGCATTTGCTGCTGTTCTTGCCTGTTCTTGCCCAGAACAGCAGCAAATGCTGCTGTTCTTGTCTTCAACATCGTCATCATCATTGTGTTATAGGCCGTTTATATAATGTTAAGTTTGAATTTGTGCCCTCTTTGGTTAATTATAACTGTTTGATAGATCACTTATGTGGTTTTTCGCGTGTTAGTAATGCTCATAAATTGGTTTATGATTGCGGAGGATATGCCGCAAGGGAAGAGTGTTAATGAGGACTTTGCTTATGGACATATGATTGACTCGCTTTATGTGGCTTGTGATGTATTGGTGATGTGAATAATGAATACATATGTGAAATGAATAAATGAATGAATGAATTTGAAAACGAAAGTGAGCATTCGATGTTATAAGCGCTTTTGTTAAGTTGTATTGACTTGTATGGATATGTATGTATATGTATAAGAACTTTGGAATTTGATGACGCTAATGCGATGAGTTTTTGCAGATGGCACCGGGCAATCGAAAACGGGCTACCGCGACTCCATCTACATCAACAAGGGCAACTGGCCCTGGTGATTTCTCTGCTAGCACAGGTGAGTCAAGTACAGTGAAGGGTCGAGGACGCACCCGTGGCCTGGGGTTGGCTAAGTACGTTAAGGCTCACGGCCGTATCCGGATAGAGATATCAGATGATGGACACACTCAAGTCGGACAACATAATTCAGCGTTTAATACAGCCATAGGAGCTACAGCTCGATATGAAGCTCCCCAAAACTACGTATCTTGGAGAAAGATACCGTGGAGACGAAAATGAACCAGCTATTCCCTTCGCTACTTGTAAGTTTTCGATATTGTTTGTTATTTAACATTTTTATTTTATACTTATTTTTACTCGAATTTTCATGTAGGAATGGTTCGACTTCGATCTGACCCAAGTGAATGTCCAACAATATATTGACTACCACATGGGGAAAAGTTATAAAGATTATAGAACAAAAGTCCTGAAACCAATATTCGACGAACATGGACCTTCAAATGCTCCACAACACAAGCCTGATTTTAGAGGAACAAGATTGGACATTCTTATGTGAGCTTTGGTCTAGCAAAAAACACGAGGTAAATTTTGAAATAAACGGAAATTTATAATTGTCTTTGTTTTCGGTACTTACAGTGTTGGTGAATACAGGATAAATGTCACGCAAATGCGGAAAATCGAAGTCATTTGCGTTTTAACCACCGTGGAGGTTCGAAGCCATTTATCCAACATCGTGCCGAACATGCTGAGGTAAATATATCCTAAAGTAAAATTTAACAGTTAATTGTTTTTACTAATCTGGAATAATAGTGAATTATTTTATGTTTATAACAGAGTAGCACAGGTGAGGTGCAATCATTTCCAGATTTTTTTCCGTGTGACGCATTACAATGACAAGAAAAATGGATAAATGAAGAAGAAGCCGAACGCTGCTATGTAAGTTTCAGTTTTTAAAATAAAATAATTAATATTATATATGTTAATTTTTTCCTCAAATTCTAATCTTAACTTATTTTTTGAAACAGAACAAAATGATGGAACTCCAACATCAAACTCAGGAGTCAGGGTCCGACCCCATACCAGATGAGCAGCTGTCGCAATTGGTTTTCAAGAATCAGACAACTTACAACGTTGGTCTTGCCACTCGTAAAAGAAGCCAACGTCATCTGCACGCAATAGTGGTAATTCAGACAATATCTCTCTTCGAGACGAGTTAGTCACCACCAAAGACGAGCTGCAGCAGACTAATGAGAAGCTACAACAGGTCACGGTGGACCACGAGAAGAAGATGATGGACCACGAGAAGAAGATGGAGCAGTTGGAACAGCAACTGCTGGCTTTCCGTCAGATGTTCGAGGCCTCAATGAGTCATGGTGCATCAGGCTCGAGCGTCCCCCCATCACAGTAGCAATTAATTTATATTTGGTTTTGTATAAATATTTTGAACAAATAGATTTAATATAATATTTCTTTTCTAAAAACAATTTCAATATAATATTTCGTCATTTTGTTATTAATTACATTTTTTTTCAACTAAATTAAATATTTTAGACCAAAAAAATAAGTAAATTACTAAATTTTTTAAAAAAATTTTGGCTTTAGCGTCAAATATTTCGACGCTAATAGTATACAAAATGGCCGCTGTAAGCGTTCATATAATTCTTTTTTAATATATGTTAGCGTCGACAATTTTCGACGCTAAAAGTTATTTTGGCGTCGAAATATTTGACGCTAATGGTAACAAATGGTCGCTGTGTAAGCTTACATATAATACTTTTTTAATATACTTTAGCGTCGACACTTTTCGACGCTAAAAGTTTGAATTTTGCGTCAATATAGTTCGTCACCAAATATACAATATAGCGTCGAATAATTCTTTAGCGTCGAAAAGAATTGGACGCAAAATACTATTTTTTAGCGTCGCATTCCATTATTTCGACGCTAAAAGTGATTTTCGTCGACATTTATCGTCATTGTTTGCGTCTGATTTTTTCGACGCGAAATAATATTTGCGTCGAAATATTAACTTATTGCGTCGAAATAATTCGACGCTAAATGGTCTAATTCTTGTAGTGAGTAGAATTAAGTCCTCGTGAGATCGTATTTTTTATACTATGAACGATACGTGCGCTTGCGTTATACGCATGTGATTAGCACTGGTCATATCTCCTTGCAGTTTCTAGATCGTGTCTGTAACCGCTGAGCTGCGTGTCTCAACCGTTTGTTTGTGGAGGGAAAACCGTCCAACTATCGCAATCGTGGAAGCAACCGCATCATGTGTCTTCGTCCTGACCGATAGTTCGGTCGTCCCAAGCCTTTTGTCGCTCTTCGCTCCATCGCCCAAATCTTCCCTTCGTTCTCCCTTTCGTCCCAGGGCGATTTTGTATATGGTGGAGATTTCGTCGTGTCACAAAAAAGAAAAATAATTTAGATTCATTTTCTCCTCCAATCTTATTCCATTCAGAGAACATATTTATTTACGAGGTTTTGTTTAGTCTAAAATTTAAAGTACATACATCAAGTATAGTAAGTATATATTCATATATACATTTTTTTTTAGAATCTTTAGAAATCCTGCCTCCAAACCACTCATTTGTTGGGGTTGGTGCTCAGAGCGCCAATCCGGACCGTATTTATGTATGAATCATGAATACGAACATCCCCTTTTCCCATAATACTACTTACTTATTGGTTGCACCTCTTGTTTTTATATACGTATTCGATCTGATTACGATTAGATTGAAACTAAATGTGATTTAGTGATATGTATATATCAGACAAAGACCCGATAATATATAATGCAATACGCGGTTACAAAGATAGTTTGTAATTGACATTGGGAAGTGTTATTGCTATATATATATATAATATTATCAAATAAAGTTCCTGGTCAAGATTCACTAACATGGGTCGGTTAGTCAAATCTGTTGAGACCAGTACATGTCGTATATCGAGACTTGGTCCGATGGTTTATCCAATGAACCATGAGTCTGGTGAGACTCATATAAACGTGTAGGTGTTTATAGTGTATAAACACTGAACGGCTCACCGAAGATTCTTAATGGATGGTACGCCAACGTCAATAAGAATCCTTGGGTTGAGTAGCATAGTGGTCCTTCGACTTGAGATACCACTGTGGATGTATGAGACATCCTCCACACTTAGATGGCAGTCACGTCACCGATCTTTTAGATCAGACCTCCGCATGTTCGTGGGTGTGGACCGATCCTCAGGATATCCTGTGTGTATCAAGATAGGATCCGTCAGTTCTGTGTACAGAGCATAGGTAATCCATATACTATTAGCAGTCTGTTAAATCTTGGCCACAGTATACTTCGAAGTAAGTTCCGAATGTTATTTTAGAGATTGCTATGGATAGTCGATGGGATAATACCTATAGAGATTTGACGTTTACATCTATATCTCTGGGATTATCCGGATACCTGTGACGGAGGGATTATACGTATGCAATGACCTCGACCTGTATGATTGAGCGAGATTATCCGTGGTCGTCATAATCTACGGGTGGATAGATTATGGACATGAAATTTGATTTCGTGACGGATATACCTGAATCTAGAGAGTCTCAATAATGAAACATACTCGTAGAGCACTAGAGCAACATTTATGAATAATGATGATTATTTATAAATCGTTTAATCGTTAAACGAAAAATACATGCGAACGGGCCGAACCGTCATTTCCTAATTAATGTGTATTTGTATTTAATATATGATATTATTAAATACCACATTAATAAATGGTCAAATAAAGGTATTTGACATATATCATCAATATATGTATTTGAGATTATTTAAAGTAAAATATAATACATATATTTGATATATTTATATTTAATTAATTATTTAATTATTTAATGTTTTAAATGATTAAATAATTAAAATATAAATATATCACCAAATGATAAAGTTAGGAAATGATTATAAGTTGCAATTGTTGACTTTTCATTAAAGGAAAGGTTGTCAAATTGAATTTGACTTCCTTGGATATTTGTTTTAATTGTTAAAATTGAAAATATCCATTTCCTTTATTTTTTGATCAAATCGGCCATGACCATATAAATATAAGAGTTAATTTTTTCATGGTTTCCATTATTGACTTTATATATATATCTTTAAAAAGGTTTTTAGATATTTATTAAAGTAAATCAAATGAATTTGAAATGCAAATTGAAATTAATACCATGCATTTGGCTTAGGTATTTTCGGCCAAGCTTAAATGAATGAGTATATATTGTTTTCATTTCACTTTCATTTACTAACCTAATACACTTTAAAGAAAAACACCATAATGGAGACAAAGGAAGCTTGAGAGAAAGAAAGAAGAAATCAAAGAAAGCTGGATTTTAGTAAGTTTTTCCAACTTACTATTAGAGAGGAAAATGTTCCTTAGGATCTAGGCTTTAACATATGATGTTCTTAGGTTATTTCTTTCTTTATTTCTTGTGTTTGTTGATGGAAGTTTTGATGGAAGTGTTGAGCATGTATGATGAAGGAAGGTTGTGACTATTGTAGTTATAAGCTTTCTTTTAAGTTTTTGGAAAACCATGTTGCTAATCTAGAGTTGTTGACCCACTCTAAGATGACCTAGATTGATCTTGAGTTGTTTCATTGTGTGAGACTTTGATTGGAGGAAGAAAAAGAAAGTGATTGAAGTGTTGGATTTAACCAATTTGGTCTAATTTGTCCAATTTGATGAAATTGAGAAATAGGGTTTAAGACCACTTCCAAATTTGGGGCTTTTCATATATGTTGTGCATTGGATGTGTATATGATGCATATAAAGTTTCATGTTCATTGGATTACATCTTGATGTGTTTTGATGCATGAAATGATAAAGTGCACAAATGGCACCCTATTGAAGCATTCGGCCAAAGGATTGGAATTTGGGGTTTTGGTTGCTTTTGGTGTTTTGATGTTTTGAACATGGTAAGTTCATTTTAGAAATGATTTAGAATCATTCAAAATTGATTAGATCAATTTCGGACTAAAATGGACAAAATACCATATAAGGGTAATTTGGTAAATTCACTTGAATATGATTCATTTGAATTTTGTTTTCATAATTTGATTATTGGAATATTAAATAAATATGTTTATTTAATTAATCCGAGAAAAAGTTTTGAAATCGGAAGATTCGATCTTCCGCCGCTTCCGCTGCTGCATTACCGGGTATTCCCCCTAAAAACCCCTAACATCATTCTGGGTTTAAGCGGAGTAGGTAAAAATCCCGACTGTCCAATAGGTAAAAATCCCGACTGTCAAATCTTTACAAGAAAAGTACTTTTTGGATTTGAATTCAAGACCTGAATGTAAAATCATGAGTCATACACTACCAAACCACGCCCCTTACAGACTCATAATATAATATATTTAATATCTGGATTTTGATTATTTTTGAATCCCGAATTTTTCAATCACTTGGTCACTAGAACCTCTATAGTTCAATCACTTTTTCATTAGTTCATCAACTTAGTTATGTCATTATGAGTTGTTTCGAATTCTTCAATCCAAAAATTTCACGTCATTTAAAATATAAAATATAGAGGCATCAACTAGAAAGAAACTTCAATCACACTGGATTCCATCAAGGACTAAGACCCCGCAATGCTTAAAGCAAATGAAAAAAAATATTACAAAATTATTTAAACAAGTAAAAAAAAAAAAAAAAAATTAAAGGTTGGGTAGATTCCAATCTAAAGCTAGAAAAAAGTTAATAAAATCATGTCTTATAGCACCTTAAACAAATTGTAATCCTCTTTAATAAAGCAAAGCCCCGCCACCATTTATTCCATTAAGTTCGACTAAGACTTTTGACTCAACAAGTTTGAAATCATTAGGCTACATGTGGTCTTCTTTTTATTAAAAATAAGAGTTGGATTATTTTTACTTATGAATTAGATCTTATTAGATTTTCAAACTATATTCGATAAATTTCCAACAGAAGATTCGATAAGGTTCTAATTTTTATATATCTTAAGCTTACGTAATTAAAAATTACCTACAATAATTTTAGACAAGTCTTATCTATTATTTTATGGCTAAAAGCAAGTAATCTTAATTTAGCACCATCAACCACACTCTTAATCTAAAGTAATTATCAAATAATATAAATAAAAACAATAAATAATTACAGAAAATAAACAAAAATAAGAAAACAAATAATACTATATTTTTTTACGAAGTGGAAAACTGCTTGTAGAAAAAAATCATTCGAGTATAAATTACTATCTGAATTCACTATAAAGTGAAACTTACGGTGATGGTTAATACTCTAAAGATTGTGTTTCCAACCAACATGTAAAGTAGTTAAGGCCTTCTTTATATAGGTTAGGGTTTCTCGACTTTGAAACAGGCTTAAAAACGTACTAAAAAAATACCAATCCCACATTGGCATTCGAATGCCCTAATGGATATAGGATGCACGCCATTGATTCACAATTTAAATTTGAAAATTCTATCGAACACAAGACATGCATGTTTGCACACTAGAATAATACGTTCGAATATGCTGAAGAGATGGACGAACGTGAGCTCACTGGATGAAAATGTTCGAACCCATATTAAACTTGACACGAACCACTCTAAAATCTTAATGTAACGACTTTCAAAAACTATCAAATTGCTTAGAGATATTCAAATATTATAAATCAATTGAACTTAATTTGTAATGTAATTGGCCAATATACATACCCAACACAAATATATTATAATTTGTGGGTTTAGATTCGTGAGAGGCTATGAATGGGCTATACTTGTATAAATTTAGATTTCGATGAACTACATTATGAGTATATTATAATAATCTTAAAAAAGTTTTTTGTTTTTGTTTTTGTTTTTGTTTTTGTTTTTGTTTTTGTTTTTTCACAAAAGAAGAAAAAGCATGTTTCAATTATGTTGGGTTCCATAAAGTATTAAGACCCCACAATGCAATGATTAAAGATAATCAAAAAATATTACTCATTTATTTAAACAAGCAAAAAGATAAAAATAAATATAAAAATGCTGTTTAGATTCCATTCCAGAGCTAGAAAAAAGTTAATAACACCATGTGCACTATTATTTATTCCAAAACATTATTATCTTCATTTTGATTCAACAAGTTTGAAATCATTATGCTATAGGTGGGTGATAAAACATTATTATCTTCATTTTATTGAGGATTAGAGTTGGAATTTTATAGAGACTCATTTTTTTCCAATCAAGTATTTTTATATGTGAAATAGATCTTATCTTTATTAGATGCATATTTTTAAGGTATATTTGATAAATTTCTGAATAATGTTATAATTTTATGTGTTTAAATTTCCGATAAGCTATAGATAAATTTAGACAATGTTTAAAATCATCTTTCATATTTATTACGGTATTAAGACTAATCCATCTATACTCAATATATCAATCTTATACTGACCAGGAAATAAGAAATTTTCAATAGGGTAAGTGCTCCTTCAACTCCTATAATTTGAGAAATATGTGACTTAATTGGATAATCAGCCCAAACTTCAGGGACTACGGGAGAATTAAACCATTTTTAAATAGTAATTACGATTAAAGCTCCATTTAATATAACTTTCAAATACAAATTTTTCAAATAGAACTTAAACTAATAATGCTTTTAAAAATAAAGTTTTTTTTATAAATAAATTTAATAGGTGTTTGGTTGCCCATAAGAATTTTGTTAAAAGTTTTAACATTACTTTAATAGACAAGTTGTATTTTGAAAGAAATAAAATAATATTTTGAAATAAAATATAAAGGTATTTTAGATAATTAACTCTTTTAAAAAATTCTCCATAAATTAGTTTTTTAACCCCAAAAAATCTACTTTAAATGCGATCAAACCCTATCAAAATTTTGGAAAGAACTTTTGGAATTAACAAAGTTCTTTTACGTTTATAAAAATTCATATCAAATACCATCTTCCTAAAGCGTCATATATATGAATTATATAGATATATTACTAAAACGGCATGCACATACTAAAGCGTCACATAATTTTTTTCTTTTATTTATTAAAAGAAATAAATTATATTCACAATTAAATTCTTCCTCAAATCTTTATTATTATGAGAAAATATATATATATATATATATACACACACAAAGTTTTTGCCCGTGCCTATGGCACGGTGTTGACATTACCTAAAAATAATAACAAGTAATACTATACCCAAGAGGGGGGGTGAATTGGGTTATTAAAAATAAATTCGGAATTATAACCTTTGTCAATTTATACTTCCAAGCTTTTATCAATAATTATAAATAACCTTAAAATAAAATTACACAATTTAAAAGATAAGGGAAGAAAGATACGACACCAAATTTATAGTGGTTCGGCCAAATCGATTGCCTACGTCTACTCTCTCTTCAAGCGCACTTGAAGGTTCCACTAGATTCAACAATCTTTACAACCAAGAGATTTTGCTCTAAGGCTTCTCTTAAACCTTTTACACAAACTCCACCTTGAGAGTAATCACCACTCACACAAGGGATTTCAATACAAGTGTTTCCTAAAAATAATTTTTTGTGTTTACAACACTATTTGAGAACTCATAAAAAGATTACAAAGATTGAATAGAGTATGAGTTGCTCAAATATACCTAAGCTCAAAAATGATTATGAAAGTGTGTGTATGAGCTTATGAATTTATGAGAATGAGTTGGATCAAGAAGATTTGGTATTTCTATGTTTTTTCTCTCAAGAATGATATATAAAAGTGTTATTTTTTTTTTGCAAAAACGAAATAGGGTCATTTATATAGTGAAGAGAAATGATTTCCCAACATTTTTGTCAGAGACCGGCATGAAAATCGGCATGCCGGTCTGGCACCCAACGGTCATATTAACGTTCAAAAATGTATCCGTTGGACTAGTATGAAAACCGGTATGGAGACCGATATGAGTCTCACTAGTTCCAGAGAGCATAAAATCTCCCAGCAATACCGGTTTAGTAACTGGTAAAGAAACCGGCAAGTTATGGCCCGATTCCAAAGAGCATTCATTTCTTACCTAAAACCGGCATACAGACCGGTATAGAAACCGGCAAGAGGCAGCCTGGTTCCAGTAAGCATTTTTCCTTGTATATAGCCGGAATGAAGACCGGCAAGCACACTGGTTAGGACCATGCCGATTCCAGAAACAATTCAAAACAGGGGAATGCACAGTTATGATGATTTTTGAGTGTTCAAGACATTATTCAAGTGATCCTAATGCATCTATATGGATTTGCATATTTAATGAGCTTAGATATGAAGGTTAGACAACTCATTTTACAAATGACAAATGTAATTCTAAATTAAGGCCAAATGATATTTTCTTCATAAGAGGCTCGTCTTTTGCATCTGTTGCTTTTTATTACCGATATGCTTCGACATATTTTTGGAATGTCTTGCCATAGTGCGTTGAAGACTTACGAATGTTGCGTCATCAAAATCCAACTTGAAGTTTATGTCGCTAACAGGTGTTACAGTATTTGCCCGTGCCTACTGCATGGTGTTACAGAATTAAATGATTTTATTTTTTAATTAAATAATGCCCGTGCCTACGGCACGGTGTTACAGAATTAAATGATTTTTGACCATTTCCATCAATTAATTCACTCTCTTTCTTCCAATTACCAATGAAATGATGGGCCGTCAATTAAGCCACATAAAGAGAGCCGTTGGATGCACTCTCTTTCCTCCAACACCTTTCTCCTTTATTATATAGATAGACGTTGTGTCTGACACAAGTTGAATTTTGTTTTTGAAAAAGCTGTCAAATTTCCCAATAAATTTCTGTCAAATCATAAAAGGTTGTGGCCGAAATCCTAGCTTCGGCTTAATAAGCATGTGTATATACTAAGATAGATTCATTAGTCATTACTGTAATTAGTTACGATCATAAGAAAGTAATAAAAGTTTTCCAGTTACAATCCAAAGAATTTCTTGCATCCAAACATCAATCCTTGTCAAATACAATTTCTTATTTGATATCAGAGCTTGGCTCAAAAGCTGATCAAAATCCAGAAGTCAATTTCTCCAATTTTACATCATCATCGAATGCAAATGTTACTCCATTGATGAATAAATAATTCATCAACATGTTCATTCACTTTCAATACACAAATCAAATTGGATAGATCGAACTACTTATTATGGCAATCTCAAGTGATAACTTAGCAGCTGCTGGCAGTCCTATTACTGATAAGGATATTGTCATGTATATCTTAAAAAGATCATATAATGACTACATAGCTCATGCTACTTATATTATCTTAGAAAGATCTGATAAGGATCTTGTCACTTGGGTTCCTTATTAACCTTCAAACATTGTGTTTTAATAGTTGCCAACTAAAAGATGTAGTAATAGTTGGCCAGCATTTTCGAGGTTCTAAAATTTAGCAGCTGCCTGTTGAAATTGAACACTGACTCATTTACGATTATTAGATTTGATAAATTGTTTGAGCCTTAAAGGTGATAGTACCAAATGTCTTATCCCAAAATTGAACACTGATCCAATCCTTTTTTTTCAATACACACACTCAGAGAAAATTTATATATCAAGATTGGTTCTGGTTTATTTGATATTAAAGAATGTGAAGTCGATTATGATTGTTCAATGGAGATGAAGAAGTTCAGGTTACTCCTGGGAATAGGAACGACCATTTTTAACAGTAGGAGCTTTTCCATGATATATAATACAAGTAGAATGAGGGGTCAAAAAAAATTTCCTGGAGAGAAACAAGAAGAAAGAGTAAGAACCCATAAGGATTTTTCTCTATTGATGATAAACCCTGACTTCATGAGTGAATTATTATTCTTTATATGTCTTCATGTTGAGGCTAATTAGCTTTTCAAGTAATTATTGTTTTAATTCCCACAAATTGTAACTGAAAAAATTAAATAACAACTAATGGGCAAATTAACTTTTGTAATTAAAATTTCAGTTACTTAAAATATTGTTATTATTTATTTTTTTTTCTTTTAACGAACATTTAAATCTTTTTTGTAATCTTTTGTTCACACTATTGAAAACGCGCATGCACCGAAAGCCAAAGTGACAACCACCGAAAGCAATGCAAGCTCTCTGTGTGTGCGTGCAAGTTGGCAAACCGCGTGACACTGTTCACGCGGTTTGATCACTATAAAATGGAGTTCCCAGGCCATTGTAATTCATCCCAAATGAGTGTGAGCAATTGTATAGAGAGTGTGTGAGGTTTTTTGTGAGTTTCTTGGTTGTAAACTTGATATTCTATTCTTGATAGTAATAAAATACAATTCGATTTTCCTCAAACACTCCAAGAGTGATCGGTGATTCACTACACACACATTGGAAACTGCAAGCAATAGAGTGCATATGTTGATCGACAATCTCAAAGCCTCATGCTTATTATTGGATGATGGTGATAATGAAGACGAAGTTAAAATGCATGACGTCATTCATGTTGTAGTTGTATCAATTTCCACAAAGAAGCATATGTTTTAAAATGACAATAATTAAGGTTCAACTGCTTTTTTGTATCTTATAGGAATATTCAAGAGCATTCTGAGAGGTTGGAATGTCGCTAACTTAAGTTATTTTTGTTGTTTCCCTTCACTACTTTCGTCACTAGGTTTCCTCATTAACCTTCAAACATTGTGTTTTAATAGTTGCCAACTAAAAGATATAGTTATAGTTGGCCAACTCTTTCGAGAGGTTCTAAAATTGAGCAGTTGAGTGTTGAATTGGACAACTGACTCACTTATGGTTACTAGATTTGATAAATTGTTTGAGCCTTAAGGTGATACCACCAAATGTCTTGTCAAAATTATCTCTATTAGAAGAGCTGTATATGGGTGATAGCTTTATTCAATGGGAAAAGGCTGAAGGGAGTCATATTTACTGTAATATTTATAAATTAGTTAACTCTCAATCAAATACTCTCTATCAAACAATACTTAACTTAGTTATTCAACAAGTCTTGAAAGCTTTTGTTTGTGGAATTACATCTTGAATTCTAATACTTAGAATATGACTCTTTAGCATCGCCATAGTCATGTGCAACGACGCAAAAACTCTTTAGCAACGCCGACCGGCGGCACAAAACTCTGAAGCCAATGATTATTAGTGTTGCTAACCACAATGGCGTCGCTAAAGCGACACTAAAAATAACTTTTAGCGACCACAATATTTTGGGAATCTAAAAGTTAACTTTTAACAATGAAATTTTAACTCTTATCGTCGATAAATATTAATATTTAGATATGCCAATTTGGTGACGCTAAAGTCAAAATTTTAAGAAATAATTAGTATTCATTATAATTTACAGTATTTATTTTAATTTATAGTAACTTATTTCTAAATTCTAATAATTTATTTATAAATTATTAAAAATAATATTATATTTATTAAAAATTAATCAAAAAGGAATTAGAACAAAAAAAATTATGATATTAAACATAAAATTATAAAATTTTTATTACTTTAAAAAAATAAAATGATAAATTACATGTATGAAATATTTAAATACAAAATTAATGTCCTTCATCTTCATGTAAATTAATGTTCTTATCTCCATCTTCTTCATCTTCATATTCAATTGTTCATCTTAATTTTGCTCATCTCCATCTTCATGTTTATTTTCATTCTCTTCATCTTATTTTTCTACCAACCAAAATATAAGATGTTAACACAAAAAAAAAAAAAAAAACACACAAAAAAAAAACAATAAAACAAAGAAAAAATGAATAGAAGAGAAAATAGAGAGAATGAGTACAAATGAAAAAAAAAAAGGAATATTTATAGAAAAATATGATTTTTAGCATTGCCAAAATTTGGCGTCGCTAAAGGTCTTCACTAAGCGGGAATATTTACTACAAAATTTTAATTTTTAGCGTCGATATTTTTGACTTTTAACATCGCTAAAGGCCTCTGATATCTCAAACAAGAAGCAACGAGGAAGAAAACGTTGATTGAAAACTAAGCCAATACGAGTGTGTTTTCAAGATTTACGAGTGTGTTTTCAAGATTTTCGTTAAAAGTAAAGTTAAATATTTTAAAAAAATTTTCAAGTGGTGTTCAAAGTAACTCAAGGACCAAAGAAGCATTATCATCTATTAACGCACTGGAAAAAGGCTTCACCAAACCCGCTAAACAAAAGCGTCCTTAAAGTGATAAGAGCAGTAGGCCTAATTTTATCAGACACAAAAATGTAGTTAGCAAACTCCTACTCTCTAATCCACTTAGTAAACAAGTTATATATAAATGAAAGAAACAGTACTGATAGAGCAATGCTTATGGGATTGTAGCTTTAATTCCGGAATGGCAGAGACGGAGGTCGCGGAACATCCCAAAAGAAAGCATGTCAGGCAAGCGCCAGCAGTCGCTTTTCTTTGGGAACAGAAGCCTGGGATACCAAAAAAAGACTGGAGACCCAGGGTTTCTTCAGTTAGTCCAACTGTAACTCCTCCAGTCAAGCTCATAGCCTCAATACCCTTTGACTGGGAGGAAAAGCCTGGAACGCCATTACTCTATTTCTCGCAGACAGCAGTACTTCCAAATGCACCAGAAAAGCTCTTAGCCTTGCCACCACCTCCAGTGTGCTCACAGGGATATTATGGTGATTATTATGACAATGATGAGGACAGTGATGATGATCGTGATGAAAGAAATGGATCATTTGATTTCGATACAGATGATTCGTTCAGCTCAGCTCCCTCTCTCCTTGCAAACTGTCTTGTACCATCAGTAGCTATTTCCTCTGCTGTTCCAGTGGGAAGATCTTTCTCGAGTGATAACACAAGTGATGAATTGGGGATACCTTCATCACCAACTTCCCAAGTAGAAAGCAGTACAAGCAGCTATGCTACTGGTACTTCCAGCCGTGTGGGGACTTCTTTCTTGCAATGCCTCTTGCTCCCACCCAAATCCAGTTTCCTTGAAAAGGCTGGGTACTCCAAGAAGGAATCTATTGTTCTACAAGAGGAGAATAGCACATATTTTGGTTGTGAAGGCAATAGCACTGTCATTATAAGGAGGCCAACAACACTTGAGAGCTGATAATGATGAGTCGCAGGACGAGTTACCAGAGAAAAGCTGTTCAACTGAGAAAGCAGAATCTGTCAATGGTAAGTAAACTGGTGCTCGTGCTTCTTTTTTACTGTCTCTAGCACTGCATTTTCTCTTAGACAACAGTAGAACTAGGATGTATGTTAGCAATCAATAGCTATTTTTGTTGAACACAGCTTTGTGCTGTGCATGCAACTTGCATGCACAGGTTGTGTGTGTGTGTTGCAGCTGGCCAACTTGGCCAGCTGCAGGCAGTGTTTGGGAAGCTGGCAAATTTGCCAGCTTGCTCAAACTGCGTGACACTGTTCACGCGGTTTGAGCACTATAAATTGGAGCCATTAGTTCATTGCAAATCATCCCAAATTGTAAGATTTAGAGAGTAAAGTGTGGAGAGGTTTTTTGTAAAGTTTGGAGTAGAAAATTTGTAATTCTTTTGTTGGTAGTAATAAAAGAAGAGTTTTCCTCTCAATATTCTCTATTCGTGTGTGTTTATTCACAACAAGTGGTATCAGGAGCTACGGTTCCACGGAGGGATCCCGAAATTCGGAAACGAAGTTTCGGTTCGGAAAGTCGGTTCCGACCAAAGTTGTCAAAAATCGATTCACATGGAGAGGAAGGATGAAAGACCTTCTGTATGTGAAGGACTATGATGGACCGATATTTCTGGAGTGGAAACCAGAAGGAATGACAGATGAGAAGTGGGCTAATCTTCACCAGAAAACATGCAGTACTATTCGTCAGTGGATCGACGATAGTATCGTCAACCATGTCAGTGAAGATGCAAATGCACGTACTTTATGGGGAAAGCTGGAGGAGCTTTTCCGAGCAAAGACTGGAAACAACAAGCTGTACTACATCAAGAAGATGATAGGTCTGAAATACCAGGAGGGTACAGCTGTGGCGGATCACATCAACGATTTCCTCGGAACCATGAAGGAATTGTCTGGATTGGGCATAGACTTCGGAGATGAGGTAAATGGCTTAATACTTCTCAATACGTTACCAGAATCTTGGGAAACGTTCAGATCTACGGTGATCAATTCAGCCGCAGATGGGAAAGTCACTATGGAGATGGCAACGACCAGGATCTTCGAGGAAGAAAAGAGGACGAGAATGCAGGAGTCAACATCAACCTCAACCTCAGAAGCTCTAGTGATGGAGAAGAACACCAGAAGGGGGGAGAGTAAAAGCCGAGGCCCAGGGAGATCAGGCAAAAACCGAGGTGAGGTAAATCTAAAACTAGAGATATTGAGTGCTATTATTGTAAGAAGAAAGGCCATATGAAGCGGGACTGTTACAAACTGAAGAATGAGCAGTCCAGGAGAGATGATGACTCTAACCAAGAAAGAGTTGCTACTACCACCGAGAAGACCTCCAAAGACTTCTGCATAATATATGAAGAAGATGTTGTGAATCTTACCAGTCACGAGACCAGTTGGGTGATAGATAGTGGCGCCTCCATACACGCCACATCTCGCAGACACTTCTTTTCATCTTACACACCAGGGGACTATGGTACCGTAAGGATGGGGAATGACGGACAGTCCAAAGCCGTCGGTATTGGAGACATCTGCCTTGAAACAGAGAACGGGACAAGGCTAGTGTTGAAGGGAGCCAAGCACATCCCAGATATCCGGTTAAACCTGATCTCAACAGGCAAGCTGGATGATGAAGGTTTCTGCAGCACCTTTAGTGACGGATGTTGGAAGCTCACTAAAGGATCAATGGTCTTGGCACGAGGTAAGAAAGATTCAACTTTGTATTTGATGCATGCTAAGCTTTCAAATAGTAGCATAAATACAGTCAACAGCAATGAGGCAGCCAAGTTATGGCACAAAAAGCTCGGTCACATGAGCCAAACAAGGATGGAGATACTACGCAGGCGGAATGTTCTTCCGGAATTGAAGAACTCACACTTACGGAAGTGTGAACACTGCATGGCTGGAAAGCAGAACAGGATATCCTTCCAGAGCTCCCCGCCTCAACGGAAACCGGAACGGAGGTAGATCTCATACATTCAGATGTATGTGGTCCGATGCAGGTACGAACACTCGGAGGGTCACTGTATTTTGTGACATTCATTGATGATCATTCAAGGAAGACCTGAGCATATACCTTGAAGAGAAAAGATCAAGTGCTGGGAGTGTTCAATGAGTTTCATGCTTTGGTGGAGAGAGAAACTGGCAAGAAACTGAAGTGCATCAGAACAGATAACGGTGGAGAATACAGAGGTCCGTTTGATCAGTACTGCAAGATGTAAGGAATCCGACATCAAACGACACCTCCGAAGACACCTCAGCTGAATGGCCTAGCTGATAGGATGAACAGAACCTTGTGCGAGAGAATTAGAAGCTTGCTGTCACAAGCCAAGCTGCCGAAGACATTCTGGGGGGCGGCAATCAACACTGCAATTCATGTTTTCAACATGTCCCCAGTGGTCGCACTGAAAGGTAATGTTCCTAACCAAGCTTGGACAAGTAAAGAAGTGTCATACGAACACTTGTATGTCTTTGGGTGCAAAGCATTTGTACACATCCCAAAGGACGAGAGATCCAAGCTCGATGCAAAGACGCGATAATGTGTCTTTATTAGCTATGGTCAAGATGATTTCGGCTACAAACTCTATGATCCGGTGGAGAAGAAGATTGTCAGAAGCCGAGATGTTGTCTTCGTTGAAGACAAGACCATAGAAGATATCCAAAAGGAGATGAAGACAATGCCCCAGTAATACAGAAATGTGAATTCAGAACCTCATACACCGGTGCCAGTACGAGTTAAGGATGAGGTTCCCAGACAGGAGGGTACAGGTGATGAAGCTCCCAGAGATGATCATGATCAACCACCAGTACTAGAAGCTGCACCAACAGTTCCACAGAGAAGGTCTGACAGAGAGAGGCGACCTTCAACCAGATACTCTGCATATGAGTATGTGCTACTTACTGACGGGGAGAACCCAAGACCTACCAGGAGGCTGTGGAAACAGAGGACAGAGAAAAGTGGGAGGAAGCTATGCAGGATGAGATGAAATCGCTGCATGACAATCACACTTTTGATTGGTGAAATTGTCAAGAGGCAAACGGGCTTTGAAGAACAAATGGGTGTACAGGGTGAAGCAACAGGAGCATACTTCACACCTCGGTACAAAGCCAGACTAGTTGTCAAGGAATTCAATCAGAGGAAAGGCATTGACTTCGATGAGATCTTCTCTCCAGTTGTGAAGATGTCATCCATCAGAGTGGTACTCAGCTTAGCAGCAAGCCTCAACCTGGAAGTTGAGCAGATGGATGTCAAGACCGCATTTCTTCACGGAGACCTGGAAGAAGAAATTTACATGGAGCAACTAGAAGGCTTCAGAGTCAGCGGGAAAGAGGACTTTGTGTACAGACTCAGGAAAAGCCTCTACGGTTTGAAACAGGCACCGAGACAGTGGTACATGAAGTTTGAGTAAGTTATGGGGGAGCAGGGATACAAGAAGACAACTTCAGACCATTGTGTTTTCGTTCAGAAGTTTTCTGACGATGATTTTATCATCTTACTGTTATATGTAGATGATATGTTGATAGTTGGCAGGAATCAATCGAGGATTGATAATTTGAAGCAGCAACTGAGTAAGTCTTTTGAGATGAAAGACTTGGGGCCAGCTAAGCAGATTCTTGGCATCATGATCGGACGTGATCGGAAAGCCAGGAAGTTATACTTGTCACAGGAGGAGTACATCGAGAAGGTACTTCAGAGATTCCAGATGGACAAGGCTAAAGCGGTTAACACTCCTCTTGCTACCCACTTTAGATTGAGTACACAACAGAGTCCCTATACTGAGACGAAGAATGAGGAAATGAAACAGGTTCCATACACCTCAGCAGTGGGAAGTCTAATGTATGCCATGGTGTGCACGAGGCCAGACTTAACACACGTAGTTGGATTGGTCAGCCGGTTTATGTCAAACCCGGGAAAAGAACACTGGAACGCCGTCAAATGGATTATGCGGTATCTTCGAGGCACTTCCAAGATGAGGTTATGTTTTGGAAGCAGTTACAAGCCAGTTTTGATAGGCTACACGGATTCAGACATGGCAGGAGATTTGGATACCCGAAAGTCTACTTCGGGGTATCTGATTACTCTCTCAGGAGGAGCTGTGGCATGGCAGTCGAGGTTGCAGAGATGTATTGCACTCTCTACAACAGAGGCAGAATTCATTGCAATGACGGAAGCTTGCAAGGAATTGCTGTGGATGAAGACATTCATCCATGAATTGGGGTTCAAGCAGGAAAAGTACATTATGTACTGCGATAGCTAGAGTGCTATCTATCTCGGAAGGAATTCGACATTTCACTCGAAGTCAAAGCATATCGATGTAAGGTATAATTGGATACGGGACGTCCTGAGCTCAAGGATGATACAACTCAGGAAAATTCACACCGACGACAACGGTGCCGATATATTCACGAAAGTCTTACCGAATGAGAAGCTTGAATTTTTTCGTGCCATAGCCGGGATGAAAAAACTCTCCACATAGTCAGAGTGGGGAGTTTCAGAGAACTACGATTGGCTTGATCCCACCTCAGGGTATGTAGGCAGTCATACAGATGCAGCCAGGGGAGGATCCTTTGGAGGATCCGGATTTTGGTGATTGATGGTCGGCTCAGATTTTGGAGCAAATCTTCACTGAGGGGGAGATTTGTTGAACACAGCTTTGTGCTGTGCATGCAACTTGCATGCACAGGTTGTGTGTGTGTGTTGCAGCTGGCCAACTTGGCCAGCTGCAGGCAGAGTGTTTGGGAAGCTGGCAAATTTGCCAGCTTGCTCAAACCGCGTGACACTGTTCACGCGGTTTGAGCACTATAAATTGGAGCCATTAGTTCATTGCAAATCATCCCAAATTGTAAGATTTAGAGAGTAAAGTGTGGAGATGTTTTTTGTAAAGTTTGGAGTAGAAACTTTGTAATTCTTTTATTGGTAGTAATAAAAGAAGAGTTTTCCTCTCAATATTCTCTATTCGTGTGTGTTTATTCACAACAATTTTAACATAGAAACATAAGCAATAATCGTATATTTATTTCCTTTTGACACTATCACGGAAACAAGATAATATTTCTATCTGCTATTTTGAAAAAGAAAATTCACAAACTTTACTCATTCTTGAATGCAACTATAACAGGAATTAGAGAAGATGGTTTCTGCATGCTGCTTCTTTGGAAATAGCATCAAAATGATCGAAGGATTGCAGAGGAAGAAGCGCCAACTAATACTGAATTTTTTACAGGAATAAGAGCTCGACCCTCACTGTTTTCCAAATTCCAACACTTGAGGATGTACATGATTTAACAAAATCCAGAATGTAAACTCATTGTTAAATTCGTAAGGAGTTCCCATACAGCTGAACTCAAACTTTCGTTTAACTACAATATCTCTATCAACATTTTAACTAGCAGATTTACAAGTTTCAGTAAATTTCTGATCCGCTCAATAACAACAGCGATATCCTCCTGAGCTAAAGCAGTAAAAAGTAAAACCGGAACCATCCTGATTCTATGCAGTGGCAGGCTGACCCAGGAGTAACTTGATCTTAGTGATGTTCAAAAGTTTATCCCATAATTCAAGTTCCCATTTCTCACTGTACGAGGGGACTAGTCCACTCATATCAGCCCAACAGTATAAGCCAGCGTTGCTCTCTGAGCACCTGATTCCTAATTGTTTCAAACCTGCCACAAATGAATCATACATTTTCTTTATCCTCCTTCTAGTGGTCTCCATATATTCCTGGATGAACTTAGTATCTGAAAGCATGAAAATTAGGAGCCTCATGAGTGAGGGTAGACATAGAAGAAAATCTTGTTAACTTTTTTGCAGCTGCCAAAACACACTCATTATAGGAATAGATAACTCCTGTCCTAAATCCTGGAAGTGAGAAGTTGACATGATCCAGGCCGACAACAAACCAAAGGACGCATTACAAGTACCAAAAGGGCCAATTACGAGGTAGAGGACCAAAAGACTCAGAGAAGCAATGGCCGGATTAGTTCAGAGTTTTATGGCCGACTGCAACAAACAAATAGAGATGCATGTGGGCTTCGATGGAAAGGGCCCAAAATCATTTCACTTGGCCCAAATCAGTTTAGAATAAAGTTTCCTAGCATTTGAAGGCTTAAAGACTTGATATTTGTGTAATTTCGTTTTTAGGGGCATTGTTGTCTTTATGCCTTTAGGGTTTCTTTTTGTAACACTATTTAAGCTTATGTTCTTCTTCATTTGAGGCAACCAACGAATTTGTAAACTCAAAAGCTTAAAGCTTTGGCTATGGCCGAAATATTGTAAGGGAGAGATTCATCTTTTCAAGTTTGAATCGACTTATCTAAGTTTGGCACACTTAGTGGCGTCTCCATTGCTAACAAAACACAACAAAGATTCATCTTAAAGATTCTCAAGGGCAAGTTCTTCGTGGGTCTTCTTTGTGGCCTTGGAAGGGTTTTGTTCCCACAAAATCAAACTCGCGGTTCTTGGGGTTCTTTCCGTTGCTTGGGGTTTGCTTGGATTTCGAATCCAAGTGGGGTTCTCGTCATTTGGTATCTAGAGCTCAAGGTTCCAAGGTCTGATTTTTCTATCTTTCCTTTTGTTTGATTCTGTTTTATTTTGTTCTTTGTTATTTTCGTTTCAGTTCTTGTTGGATCTTGTTTCTGCTTTTGTTTGATTTTGTTTTTATTTTGTTCTTTGTTATTTTCGTTTCAGTTCTTGTTGGATCTTGTTTCTGTTTTTGTTTAGTTTCTGTTTTTGTTTTGTTTATATTCTGGATCTGGTTTTTGTTGTTCTGCATATCATTTCATCTTTTATCATTTTTCAGTTCTAAATTTTTTTTTTTGTTCTTCCTGTCAGTTCATCCTAGTTGCATATCAGTTCATCCTTATCACTTTTTCCAGTTCTGGGCTTCTGTTATGTTCCTCCTATCAGTTCGTCATAGTCATTCTGTTCTTTAGCATATGTTTAAGAAATAAGCATGTTCTTGGCGGCCGTGTGTTTTGTTTCTAAACCCTAGGAAGTTTGAAATCAGACCTAAAACGTAACCTAATGACTGTGATCTTTACTACGTTAATCGAGATACACTGTTTTCTTTCCATAAAGATAGCGAGTTAATTTTGCAGGTAATTACAGTACACTTAGAAGTTTATTTGTATAATTTTTTAACGTAAATTTGGCACTTATATGTAGCGGATGATGGCTCTGTATGTTTCTTCTCACTATAAAAATTCACCAAATGATCTACAATTAATGGTTGATTACTCATATCTCGTTGCCTGTTGTCCCTGCCCAGAGTGGTGTGGTGTAATTTGCCACTGCATTCGAGTATTCTAATCAATTAGTTTATGGCGGAATCATCAATACTCTTGAACCTTGTACTTCTATTCAAATGCAGAGTGGCTGTCTTCAAACTTATTAATGTGTCATTAGCACTTGTTTAATGACATTGTCAAAAGTTCTCCATTTCCTTTTACACAAATAATTTGGACAGCTTCTACTTTTACTAGCAAAGAATTCATTTCTACGAATCTGAGATTCTGATATACACATGGGTATGCATATATGCCCATAAATATCAGTATACATGAATGTATGATTCTATTTATTTGTGCATATTTTTACAGGTCTGTCTTGAAGGGAAGATTTTTCAAAGATCTGTTATTAAAAGTTTTAGTGAGGGCCACCAAGCCTCTGGGGACCAAATACTATGGAAATTCTCTGATCAATTCAGGGATGTTATTTTTCCAAGTCTTTCAGGTGCTCGCATCGTACGCATTGCCACCCATCCAAGTACAATGAGGGTAATTTTCAATTTTATATAAGCACGGCTTCTGGTTTTGATTTTGTTTGGCAGGTTCTTGTCAAGCTATTTTATTTGTTTAATGTTTGGCCATTGCAGCTTGGATATGGGCGCTGACTGGGCGACATGTGGCGCTGACGTGGTGTCGTCTTCAACCTCGGTTTGGCGCGTGCGGCACGTGTAGGGCGAGTGGGGCGCGTGAGGACTCCTCTGGTCGGCGCGTGGCGCACGTGTGGGCAATCTGGACCTCCGATCGGTCGCCGGAAAATATTGTCGTGCTTGTCTCACCGTGAAAAATCTGATGGTATGCTCAAAATCAATTTTTGACAACTTTTTTCGGAACCGACTTTCCGAACCGAAACTTCGTTTCCGAATTTCGGGATCCCTCCGTGGAACCGTAGCTCCTGATACCCCTTGTTGTGTTTAAACTCACACACGAGAGTAGAAAATGAGAGAAAACTCTTCTTTATATCTCACAAAATAAAGAATTACAAAGTTTTTACAAAACTTAACAAAAAACTCTCAAACTCACATTACTCTCTAACCTCACTGATTTGGGATGCCTAACAATGGTCTGGGAGGCTCTAATTTATAGTGTACAAACCGTGTGAACAGTGTCACACGGTTTGAGCAAGCTGGCAGCAAGTTGGGCAAGTCATCATCAACTTTCGGCTACCATCATTTCTGCTTTCGGTGCTTGGCTACTGCCTCTGTTTTTGCATGCTTTCTGGCATGCACACTACATGCATTATGCGTGCATAGAGTCAACAAAAACTTGATTAAGAAGCTTGCTATTAGATACCCCTTTATGAGAGATACTGATACCAGTTGTTTTGATCCGTTGTGATAGTACCATGAATATTGCAAATACTCAGCCTGTTATTTTAACAGTAAAAGAATGCAGATACACAGTACAGTTAAAGAATACTTCTCTTTCGGAGCTATAAGAATGGATCATGTACTGACTTTTGGTAACTTAGCTTATCATTTTATGAAATGACTCGCAGAATAAGGTATTCAATACCTAGAAAAAAATGAGATTATTGCCATTAGACAGTCACCAGTGATGGTAACCCGACCTAATAGACTGGAGATACTAAGAAATAGGTTCAATAGGTAATAACAAGCCATGAAGTAATGATGAATCATGCTATTATTTTATTAGTAAGTTCTATTCTGAGAGCATGATATCCTGAAGCGATGAAAGAATGAGTTATACTTAACTCTTAATGTGTTATGTACTCTATGTAGAGTGAAGTACCTAGCTACATGAGTATTCTTGATAAACACACCTATGTGAATGTAGAAGTGAAACAACTTCTTAAGAAATTTTGGGTAAAAATTTCTAGAACATAGAACATTCACTATACTAGGATATATGAGCATGACCATAATGCTCAGGCTTTTCACTTCATCCTGAAAGGTTTGTGTGTGTAAGGTTGTTAGAAATAGAGTTCAAAACTACGAGTTATTCTAGTATAATCTGAATCGTAAACACTATGTAAATTTTCAAGTCGATAGACACCTTTATTTATGCACGACCTTATATTATATTACTCGATGAAAATATTTTATTAAAATTCAAGTGGGAGATTATTAGTTTTTAATAAATTTTAAAATTGATTTGAAAGTTTTGAGAAGCTACAAGAAGTTATTTTTGGGGAAGTTAAAAAAAATCAAATTATTATAATTATTTAAGTTACAAAAATTCACAATTAATAAATTTTATTGTGTTAAAATGAATCAATTCATGCAAATGCCAAAAAATAACTCTCTTTTAACACTCACACCTCGCCGTTTATGCGACTACAACTCTACAAGCGACCCAAAGGCCAAAACTCACCTCACCCATTCAATTCTTCATCTTGTAATGCCCTGCCCACACCCACTCACAGACTCATTTCTTCATCTTGATATAAGAGGCAAAATACCGATAATAAAAGAAGATCTAAAAATGAAAACAGTAGGCAAGTTACATTCTCTAAAAGACGAGCTGTTGCTTAAAAAGGCTAAGGAATTCGATATTTTGTGTGATACTGAGGTTGCTGTTATTATCTTATCGGTAAGCTTTTTGAGTATTCTAGTTCCAGAAAACTCGATATGGATAATATTTTTGAGCAAATATTTTGGGTGTAAGTATACCAATTGATTTTGTGCCAAATAGATTTAAACAGAATTTTCTAAGCTTGTTTTATACTGGGGACAATGATACTGACATACTGATAGTAAAAATTTTGGGTAAAGCCGCACAACGTATTAAAGAGGATGATCTAGTCCGCGACTCAACCGAGCTTCATTTTTTTTTTTTTTTTTGCATTCGTGATGAACAATAATGTTATTCTTGTTTTTGCAAATTATTCCAACACTCTGATGAAGAGATTTTTGGAATTAGCTCTCTCATGCTTAATTAGGTAGGGATGAATATTTGAGTAAAAATATGGTAATGAAAATAGAGGAGCTCTTGTTTTTAATCATATTTTTAGACATATTTTTATCTTTTATCATTTTGTTTAAGGTAAGATCTTTAATTAAAAAAACTAGAAATAATTAATGAAGTTGAGCAACCACAAAATTTAAAATGTATAAAAATTATCTCTTTTTGAATAAATGATCTCAACAATGATTATTAAAGTATCAAAATGAAACCTTACATCTAAACTAAGTTCGCACCTAAAATTTCATCCAATCATATGCTACACCAGCCTCCATGGAGGAATAATATTGATAATAAATAGAGAGTTTAGTACAAGAGTAAAAGATAAATAGAAAGGGACTAGAAATGGACATATTTAGTTAAAGGAAAAGAAAAACCAGAAGATACCAATCTCGTTGAAACCTCATTCGGTAAATCTTATGAGAAAACCCGACTGAGGAAAGAGTGTCAGCCTCCAACTGAAACAAGACTACATAAAATAAAATAGAAAATTACAAACTCAACTAAAACAATAGTAATTAAATCCAAGTGCAAAGATTGCATTTTGCATGCAACTTGAAACATCAACCTAGTTCTTAGGAACAATATGCATCATACATGTCCACAATTAATATATAAATAAAGAACAAAAGCTTCATTTCCTTGGAGTACCCTTCGTCATCACCTTATTCTTTTGTGTGTAGCTCTGGTGTGTGAATGACTCTCTAAGAGAAAATTACTTGTAATAAAGATGGAAATTCAAGAATGTAATTCCCCACGCAAAAACTTGCAAGACTTGGTAAATGATGAAGTTTCAAATATTTTAAATGGACAAAGACAAGACCAATATCTGTTTTCACTTCTTCTCCAACCTGCTGTGTCATTTCTCTTATTGTAAGTTTCACCACACTTTCAGCTGTTGAGAGAGTCATCAAACTTCTCAATCTCTCATAACCTGTTATATCTAGCGTCGTCAAGTTTTGGAAGGACACCCAAGACCGTGCTAACTTACTGCATTCTAATCTTTCCTTCCGCAGACGAAACAACTTGGGCATTGTTGACAACTCTAACTCTTCCAGACGAGGGATTGCAACCTGGAAAGCAACCAAATTATGAAATCAAAGAGATGGATCAAAAATTAGATTTAGATTTTAAAGAAATAAGAAAGAAAAAATGTGAAGGAAAGTGGGAAAATATTCACATTTTCATTAAAGAAAGGCTGTATATCATTTATCAAGAAGTTCTCTTCTAAAGTCATTTCTTGATGTTCATTGTTTGCTGTCATATGTACAGACGTAGAGCTGGAGACAAATGCTTCCATATTAGGACAATTTCCAATCCTCATGAAGGTCAATGAAGGCAATGCAATTATATTCCCTGTGAAGTTGCAGAATCTTTGGAGTTTTGGAAGATTTGTCAGCTCCAGGCCTTTCAGTTCAGGAAGAAGCGGTCCAAAATATCCATGAACATTTAGCTCTTCCATGTGAAACACAACTTCTAATGAATCACAATTACTCACTATCAAGAATTCCAAATTGTTCAAGCACCATAAAAGATTCATTGGAATAGCACTCGACATATCCGTGCAGCCATCCATCTCTAGGTATCTTAATTCGTTGAAGAAGTTGACGGGCAGTTCTTGGCTATGCCATATTTGTTGAAGTCAAAGGCGCAGGAGGCGCCGAAAGCATGACAGTAGGCAAAACGTGTTTTACACGTTTTGCCAACCACCAAGGCGTGTGCACTGTAGCACACGCCTTTGAATACTATAAAAGAGCCCCCCACCCATTGTTTATGTATCCCAAATAAGAGTGAATTGTATAGAGAGAAGTGTGAGGTTTTGTGAGTTCTTCTTTGTGTAAAAGCTTGTGTATTATTCTTGTGGTAATAATACGAATTTCGGTTTTTTCCTCAAATTCTTCTCTAAAGTGATCGTGTTTTTCACAACAAGTGGTATCAGAGCTTTGGTTCTTCATTGGGATCGAAAAACCGAAGAACGGAGTTTGGTTCGGAAAATTCGAGTTCCGGCAAAGTTGTCAAAAATCAACTTTGAGCACACCATCAGCTAGTTCACGTCGAGACGAGCACGGTGGTATTTTCCGGCGACCGAACCGACGTCTCAGCCGCCTTCACGCGCCGCACGCGCCTTCCAGTGAGCTTGTCACGCGCTCCCACGCGCACCACGCGCTTCACGCGCGTCAGAGGTTGAAGACGATCCGCGTGGCCGCCACGTCAGCGCCACGTCAGCGCCCAGTCAGCGCCCAGTCAGCGCCCAGTCAGCGCCACGTCATCCGCCACGTCATCTGCCACGTCAGCGCCACGTCAGATGCCATGTCAGCAAAACGGGTCCCATCTGCCACGTCAGCACTGCCACGTCAGCGCCACGTCAGCAGCCTGGTAGATTTCATTTAGCCCCCTGAAGTTTTGAAATTTACAGTTTTGCCCCAGAACTTTTAGGAATTTACAAATAAGTCTCTGTGTCGGATTTAGACCAACGAAGTGTCTATCCCACCATTTTCGACCGTTCCGGACGCAACGGTGACCTCCGATTTGTGAAATTCAGACCCAATTTTAGTGTATTCCCATTTTAAACTTTAAAACTTAAAATGGAGATGGAGGATTCTCATTCTGGTGCAATGATTAAGTTGGCTGCCACTAATTACTCCCTATGGAGACCTAGGATGATAGATTTTTTACATTGTAAAGATCTGTTTGATGTCATCAAGTTTAAGGGAGAGAAACCAGATTCTGTTAAGGAGTATGACTGGAACAAACTCAACAGCAAAACTTTGGGTCAGATTAGGCAGTGGATTGGTCATAGTGTCTTTCACCACGTAGCACAGGACACAGATGCTTATGAAATGTGGAGGAAATTGGAAGACGTGTTCCAGGCTAAAACAGCTCGGAATAAGGCCTTAATAATGAGGCGATTGGTGAATTTGAAGCTACGGAGTGGAACTTCCGTTGCAGAACACACCAACGAGTTCCAGAGCCTGGTGAATCAGTTGTCTGCAGTAGACATGCAACTGGCAGATGAAGTTCAAGCCCTCTTACTACTCAGTTCCCTTCCTGATAGCTGGGAGACATTGGTGGTTACTCTCAACAATTCCGCTCCAGGAGGTAAAGTTACCATGCCTATGGTAAAGGATGCCTTGTCAAATGAAGAAGCCAGAAGAAAAGACGTGGGCTCAGATCAAACAGAAGCCCTTGTCTCGGAGCAACGAGGAAGACAACAGGAGAAACATCAAGGTGGGAGAAGAGGCAGAAGCAAAAGCAGAGGCAGGTCCAAAGATGGGAAAAAGACATACAAGTGCTTCCACTGTGGCATAGAAGGCCACTTGAAGAAAAATTGCCGGAAACTGCAACGGGAGCAGGGACAAGGCAATAACCAGCCGAAGAAGAATGATGCGGAGACACTAGTAGTTACTACGGTGGATGTAGCTATATGCTCCGGCCGGGAAGAAGCATGCCTTCACACCGCAACTCAGGATGTCGAGTGGGTGGTAGATACTGCAGCATCCTACCACGTCACTCCTCACAGAGATTTCTTCACAACATACAAAGCATGAGACTTTGGAGCAGTGAAGATGGGGAATACCAGTTCTTCTCAGATAGTGGGAATTGGTGAAGTACAGTTGCGGACAAATGCAGGGTATACAATAACCCTGAAGGAGGTCAGACATGTTCCAGAACTTCGGCTCAATTTACTCTCGGGGGTAGCTCTTGACAGACAGGGCTATGCTAGCCACTTCGGCAATGGTACATTTCGGATGATAAAAGGTGCCATGGTAATCGCCCGAGGACATATCTGTGGAACTTTGTATAAGACTCATGTGAAAATCTGTGCAGAAAGTCTAAATGTAGCTGAACGGGAGGCTTCTCAGAATCTGTGGCACCAGAGACTCGGTCACATGAGTGAAAGAGGGTTGTCTACCTTGACAAAGAAGGATCTAATCACCGTCTCCAAAAATGCTACTCTGGATCCTTGCAATCATTGTCTATTCGGTAAGCAACACAGAGTCTCGTTTAATTTCACTTCTACAAAGAAATCAGAGTTACTCAGTCTGGTGTACTCTGACGTATGTGGTCCCTTGGAGGTAAACTCACTAGGCGGTAACAAATTTTTTCTGACTTTTATTGATGATGCTTCTCGGAAAGTTTGGGTGTATTTTCTGAAAACAAAGGATCAGGTCCTGGATTATTTCAAACTGTTCCATGCCATGGTTGAGCGTGAAACAGGGAAGAAACTGAAGTGCCTTCGTACAGATAATGGAGGCGAATACACTTCCAGGGAGTTCGATGCCTACTGCGGAAGTCATGGTATTCGACACGAGAGGACTGTTCCACGCACCCCACAACACAATGGTGTCGCTGAAAGGATGAACCGCACCATTATGGAGAAAGTCAGAAGTATGATCAGTATGGCCAAGCTGCCAAAGCCATTCTGGGGAGAAGCTGTTCGTGCCGCCTGCTACCTGATCAACAGATCACCATCGGTTCCGTTGAACTTCGAGATTCCGGAGAAAGCGTGGTCTGGTAAGAATCCCTCATATTCTCACCTCAGAATATTTGGATGTTTAGCATTTGCACATGTATCCAAGGAGCTCAGACAGAAGCTCGATGCAAGGACTACTCCATACATCTTCATAGGCTATGGAGACGAAGAATTTGGATACAGGTTATGGGACCCGAAGGAAAGAAAGGTCATCAGAAGCAGAGATGTAGTGTTTCTTGAAGACCAGACAATAGTAGACATTGAAAAGCCCAAGATGCCTTCTAAAATCAGTGCCGATAATGCCGAAGCAAATCCAGACACAGCACCAGCACCAACACCAGTAGCCACAGATGAGGTGCAAGACATACCAGAAGCAGAACCAGAGGAGGAAGGAGGTATTGAGCAGGGGGAGCTTCAGCCTGCTCCATCAGAGGCTTCAAGTTCATCCACAGATCCGGATGACAACAGACAGCCAGAACCTCCAGTTCGAAGATCTGAGAGAGGCCGAATTCCTTCAGCCAGATACTCAGGATCAGAATACATTCTGCTTACTGACGAGGGGGAGCCAGAAACCTTCAACGAAGCAGTATCTCATAAGGACAAAGACAAATGGCTGCACGCAATGCAGGATGAGATGGAATCTCTGCAGAAGAACAACACTTATGAGATAGTCAAGCTCCCACATGGAATGAAAGCACTGAAGAACAAATGGGTATTCAAGCTCAAGAAAGATGGCAGCGGGAAAGTGGTGAAACACAAGGCTAGGCTAGTGGTCAAAGGATTCCTACAGAAAAAGGGGATCGACTTTGATGAGATTTTTTCACCAGTGGTAAAGATGGCTTCAATCCGAGTTATCCTATGATTGGTAGCCAGGTTGAACTTGGAGCTTGAACAGATGGATGTAAAAACAGCATTTCTTCATGGTGATCTGAATGAAGAAATCTACATGGAGCAGCCAGAAGGATTCAAGGTTTCAGGTAAAGAAAACCTTGTTTGCAAGCTGAAAAAGAGCTTGTACGGGCTCAAGCAAGCACCGAGGCAGTGGTACAAAAAGTTCGACTCATTCATGGTGGGTCAAGGCTATAAAAGAACTGAAGCAGATCAGTGTGTATACATCCAGAGGTTTCCAGATGGAAGTTTCGTTGCTCTTCTACTGTATGTAGATGACATGTTGATTGTTGGACAAGAAGCAGCGAAGATCAGCCAGCTGAAGAAGGAACTCTCCAAAGCTTTCGACATGAAAGACTTGGGACCAGCTCAACAGATTTTGGGAATGGAGATTGTTCGTGACAGACAGAACAAGAAGCTGTGGCTTTCACAAGAGAGGTATATTGAACGAGTAATCAGGAGATTCGATATACAGAAAGCCAAACCAGTCAGCGTTCCGCTAGCGCACCATTTCAAACTGAGCAAGAGTTCGTGCCCCTCATCCAAGAAAGAGATAGAGGAAATGTCAGCAATTCCATATTCTTCAGCCGTTGGAAGCCTAATGTATGCAATGGTATGTACAAGGCCAGATATTGCACACGCAGTTGGTGTAGTGAGCCGTTTTCTCTCTAATCCTGGAAAACAACACTGGGAAGCAGTCAAATGGATTCTCAGGTACCTGAAGGGTACAACAAAATTTCGTCTGTGTTATGGGGGAGCTGATCCGATCTTGGAAGGCTATACAGATTCAGATATGGCGGGAGATCTTGATGGTAGGAAATCTACATCAGGATTCATTTACACTTTTACAGGGGGAGCTGTGTCATGGCAGTCAAGATTGCAGAGGTGTATCGCATTATCCACAACAGAGGCTGAGTACATTGCCATAGCTGAGGCAGGAAAAGAAATGTTGTGGCTAAAGCGGTTTCTCCAAGAGTTAGGGATCAGACAAACAGACTACAAGATACACAGTGACAGTCAGAGTGCTCTGGACTTGAGCAAGAACTCAATGTATCATGCCCGGACGAAACACATTGACATTCGCTATCACTGGATACGCGAAGTGATGGATCAACAACTGCTGAGACTAGTGAAGATCCATACAGATGAGAATCCAGCCGATATGTTAACAAAGGTGGTTTCCCGAGACAAGCTAGAGTTGTGCAGAGACGCAACCGGGATAGCTTACAGATGATGTTTTTCAGATACTTAGAACTACGATTGGCTTGATCCCGATTCAGGGTACGTAGGCAGTCATTCAGATGCAGCCAGGGGATGATCCTTTGGAGGATCAGGATTTGGGTGATTGATGGTCGGCTCAGATTTTGGAGCAAATCTTCACCGAGGGGGAGATTTGTTGAAGTCAAAGGCGCAGGAGGCGCCGAAAGCATGACAGTAGGCAAAACGTGTTTTACACGTTTTGCCAACCACCAAGGCGTGTGCACTGTAGCACACGCCTTTGAATACTATAAAAGAGCCCCCCACCCATTGTTTATGTATCCCAAATAAGAGTGAATTGTATAGAGAGAAGTGTGAGGTTTTGTGAGTTCTTCTTTGTGTAAAAGCTTGTGTATTATTCTTGTGGTAATAATACGAATTTCGGTTTTTTCCTCAAATTCTTCTCTAAAGTGATCGTGTTTTTCACAACAATATTTCCTTCAAATGTGGATGTAGTGAGAGACTCAAATACCGTTTGTAACGGAATCCAACCTACACAACCAAAAATAGCCCACTAGTTAGGTTAAACATACATGTTTTCCTTTTAATTATACACACACATAGAGAGATAGATAGAGAGAGAAGGGAACAAGACTAGTGGTGCAATGGCCATTTATAGGATAATTCATATTACAGACTGTCTCGAGTTATATTAAACAGATACTAGAATTACTTCAGTTTCTTTTACTATACCTTGTAGCTAAAAGGGATAAAGCATGCAATTTTGTGAACCACGTAATTAATTGCTTTGCATATGATTGATTATTGATCTAATTTAGTCAAAAATTGATAATGATTTACGATTAATCAGGGATTAATTGGAAACTAACTGGAAAGAGTAGACTTGACATTTGGAATGATTAAGAATAAAAAACTCTAAAAATCACTAAAAATAATTCATTTATCATGAAAAATATTAGATAATCATAAAGTGACTATATTCTTTAATGAATAAGAAGAAAAATGAGGAAAAGAAGAAGAACTTAAGTTTTTTTTTATAAATCATGTGATTTTCAAAAATCGGAAATTGACAATTAACCGATCAAAAATTGGGCAAAATCAACGAAAAACTAAATCAGTGAATTTTGGCCAAATCGAATCGCTCCATTAATATTCAACAATTAATAGTCGAGTAAACTGGTTAACGTTAATATAATTCTCTATATTTGCGCAATTGAAACAAGTATACTTTGATTTTTGATTTAAAGAATAAGAGTTATCTATAATTTTGTGAAGGTGTTTGGATTACTTTGATTATTGTTTTAAAGAATAACAATATGTGACCATAGAATTGTTGTTTAGTCATCCAAACACCTTGATTGCTGAAACAATATCCAATTATCTACAATGCATGGAGCTTTGATTGTGACTTGGATGACAGAAAAAAGAAAGAAGAAAAAACTAAATTTGTAATTAATACGTACCATTTCTTTGAAAAGTTTCTGTACGGTGAAATTTAGGTTGCCTTCCCAATATTCTTCTTCCCAAAGCGGACTGTTTTTTGAACTAAAAGCCACCCTTACTTTGTGTAATTTTGGTGTGAGTAAGACTCCTTGAGAAAAAGTCTTCATATTTGGACATTCACTCACATAAACTTGTTCCAAGGATGAGAATTCAAGAGTGTAATTCCCCAAACAAAAGCTTTTAAGGCTTTGTAAATGACTAAGAAATAAATAATCAAATTGGCTGAAAACAACACGATCATCTTTCACTTCTTCTCCAAGCCATATTTGTCTCAAGTTTTTCATCGATCGTAATGTTAATACCTTCAAATTAGGGAGTCTTACCTGAAGTTAAAAATTCAATGCAATTAATTAATTAATTAATTATTGGCATAATCAATTGATAAATTATAATATTCAAATTAGAAATATTAATTAAATTGCAAGATAAAAAAAGACACAAGGAAAAGAGAAGTAATGTTGTACAAAATAAATAATATTTTTTAAAAAAATATCTTTTCATCAAAGAAATGATAAGGTTGCCCAATAAGCTTATCAGGATAAATCTTATCAAAGTAGGAAAATATTCAATTTTAAGCTTCAATAAAGAGGGGAATTCAACTGAATGAATAATCATGCGTACGACAAAACTTGCTAAAAAAATACCTTTCGTTTTTGTTCCTTCAACAACTGTTCAATTTTGTTTTGATATTTAAATTAAGAATATGATAACACAATTTTCCTTGTTATTAACAACGCTAGTAGATTTGCAAAATGAGTATCGTAAATTTTCTAAAAATCAAATACACTAATATTTATTGAATCGTGTTTAAACAATAATATTGTTAATTTTAATGCGGTAAGACCTCAAAACTAGATTGAAAATGTAAATTTCACACAGTTGAAATAAATAAATGTAAACATAAGTTAAAAATTCAATACATTTAATTAATTAATTAATGACATAATCAATTGATAATTAATAATATTCAAATTAGGGATATTAATTAAATTGCAAGATAAGAAAGAAGACACAAGGAAAAGAGAATTAATATTATACAAAATAAATAATATTAAAAAAAATACCTTTTTATCAAAGAAATGATGAGGTTGCGTTTCAGTGAGAATGTTGTCATCCAATGAGCTCATGTAGATGAATCTTATCAAATTAGGACATTTTATAATTCTAAGCTCCGACAAAGAGGGGAATTCAACTGAATGAATAGTCATGCCTATGGCAAAACTTGTTAGTTTTGGAAGTTCTCCGAGTCCCAGATAGTTTAGTTTAGGAAAATCCATTTCAATCAACTTTCCTTCATCTCTTCCTCCTAACCCCGTGGAGATTACAGCTTCCATTGACTCGCATCTCTCTATCTTAAGATGTTCGAGTTTCTCAAAACTATTAACCATAGAATATGAAAACATATATTTCAGACTCTTACAATTCCTCAAGGTTACTTTTTTTAAGTTTTGATACTGAAACTGCGGATTGTGACATATATTTTCGATAGAAGTTAATGAGTCAAGTTCCAGCTCCTCCAAACTTGGAAAAATAACCTGCAAAACAAATTCGTTTTTGTTCCTTCAACAACCGTCCAATTTTGTTTTGATATTTAAATTAAGAATATGATAATAATTCAACATAAATTTATCAATATATATAGATTTTTATATCTTCACTTGAGAATCATCTTCTGAAATGACTTTTTTGTATCCCAAATTTATCAAGATTGATTGTCCGTCAGTTGGCCTTACATACTTTCTCCAAGTTGATCAAATTATGAAGAGACAATGACTCCAGTAAGGGGAAGACTTTGTAAGGAACTTGTCCCACTAAGCTGATAATGTGTGAAATCTCTATATGAAGATGCTTTAATCGTGGAAAACCTTCTTTATCGTCTAATTCATCAACAATATTTTGCAAACCTTCGAGTTTTTTTAGAAAGAGATCTTCAGTTCTCTTTACCAACATTTTCATCCCCAAAAGAGTGATTTTTTCTAGCCCGTCAAGTTCCATAGATCTTGATATTTTATATTTATTATACCAGTACTCTCGCCCATTTCCTACATATATCCAAAATCTTTTCAACTCTACAGAGACCAAATCCTGCGGTATAATTTCGGCACTCGGAATATGTATGTCCAGAGTAGTTAGCTTCGACAATCCCTTCAACTCAACAAGACTGGCATTTCCACCTCCTCCTTCCTTCTCCCATTTCGTAAAGCTATTACCCATATACAATTCTTCTAATTGAGATAATTTTGATATCACATTCGGTGGTATCACCTCAAGGCTATAACAATTGGTCAAATCTAGCAACCGTAAGTGCGTTAGTTGTCCAATTTCAATAGGCAACTGCTCAATATCAGAATCTCGAAAGCTGAGAATCTCTAATTTCTTTAGCTGGCCAACCATTGCAATATCTTGTAGTTGGCAACTCTCTAAACACAGTGTTTGAAGATTAATGAGACAACCGAGTGATGAAGGTAGTGAAGGGAACCAAAATTCGGTAAGATTCAAAACTTTGAGTTGTTTCATCCCTTCAAAAAGGAGGTCAGGGATTTGCAGAGAGCTGCCGTACTCATTAGACAACAAAAATAACTCGAGCTGGGGAAATTCCAACCTCTCAGGAAGCTCTTGAATATGATATGGTACAGAAATAGCAGTTGAATCTTTATTTATTCGCTCCTCCTTCAATTCAGAAATATTTTGAATATTAAACATAAGCTTCTCTTCTGCAATTGATACAGCAACAGCAAAAATGATGTCGTGCATTTTAATTTCATCTTCAGCATCACCATCCAACAATAAGCATGAAGCTTTGAGACTGTCGATCAACCTATGCACTCTATACCTTGCTGATTCCAATGTGTGAACCTTTTTAAACAAACCCAAACCCATACCACATCTTAACAAGTGAGAAAAATATAACCAATGACATGCTCTAAGTAAACTGCAAAGAAGAAACAAATGTTTTGCTTCATCGCTTTCCAAGAAGTGGTAACTCAACTCTATGGAAGAGTATACATTTGCATCCATTCCGTGAATTTCTCTTGGATTGGAATTTCTTAGCTGATCCAACGCATCCATCCAAAAGAGTAAATTCTTATTTTTCAGTGCATTTGCAATTGTATTCAGAGCAACTGGCAGACCTCCACATCTTCCAACAATCTCATGTGCAATGTGTTGAAAATCAGAATGTTTTGCTGAATCTCCTACAATCTTCTCAAATAACTGCTCGGCTTCTTCATTAGATAAAACTTCAATTGGGAAATTTTTTTGAGAATTCATATCATTGGACAATAAATCTCGACTTCTAGATGTCAAAATTATCGTGCATCGTCTCTCATCATTCTTTCTTTGATTCTCATCATCCCTAAAAGGAATTCCAACATCATCAAACTCAAATTTTGTCCAAATGTTATCCAATATTATGAGTACCCTCTTCTCCTTTTTCAATATTACACGTAGCAGATCAGCCCTCCGGACCATACTCTCTTCCTGTCCAAACTCCAGACCTAAATCACGAGCAATTTTGTCTTGAATCTTTCTATAATCTGGGGTTTGAGTTACCTCAGCCATAGCTACCTCATCAAACAACTTGTCTTCAATCACTTTCCTAGCAACTTGTTTGACTAGCGTGGTTTTGCCCACGCCACCCATACCGTAGACTCCAATCATGTCGACATCAGAATCATTCAGTACCTCCATCACATCCTGGAAAACTTTCAGCCTTGAATCAAATTGCTCGTAACCTCTTACACGCACCAATTCTGTCTTCTCCAGGGCAGGACGGTAGGAAACATTAGTGAAGTTGCCTTTCCCCAATAGATCAGCACCTTCTTTTGCTGCCTTTACCGCTTTCTTGCTGAGATTGTAACGCTTGAACAAATTTGGGCACAACCCTTTGAAACAACGCCTCTTGGGTTTTGCAACCTTTTCAGTGAAGTCATCGACACTGTTTAGCCATTCTTCAACAGCCTTGTAAATCTCATTGCCTTGTCGTTTGGCTTGGTTAACAGGTTCCTCCACCATCTGTCTTTTACCTTCCAGATCCTTCAATTGATTCTTTAAGACATCTATGTTGCTCTGGTACTTGAACACATAAGATATCTCCCGTTTAATGGAATCATAACATTGCCCTGCAGCTTTTGATGCAGCTTCGGAAACAGCTGCACTACCTACCTCTGCTGCCATTGCCCCGTTTCTTCTGAATTTTCATGGAATAATTTTTTTTAAAAAAGAATAACAAAGTAAAGCCAAACAACGACCAAAGACAGTATGAAGGAAAATATAAATATATATATATATATATAAAATTAATATAAATGTGGTTCTTAACTTGATCTGAGATAAATTAAGTGTTTTAGCAAATATCAAAAACAAGAATAAATAATACAGAAGAAGCGTACAAAATCATAAACAAACAATTAAAAAAAAAAGTATTTATTATTAAAGTTTGAGTTGAATAATCTTTGTATTTCAATCTAATTATAATTAGAGTGTAACACTCTTTATATGGGCAATACAAGAAATCAATAAATCTAAATATGTATATTATACTTGTCGTTTTAATAATGGAAATCAAAATCTTAATAGAATAAGGAATTATAATAGGAAGAGATATTATAGTTGTCGTTTTAACCTAATGTCCCTAACATCCCCCAAAACTCAAGCTGGTAGAAGAGAAGCAAGCTTGAGTTCGGAAACCAACTCAAGAAAGTGCCATGGAAGTTGAGGTTTGGTAAATAGATCATCATATTGCGCTGTAGAGGGAATTTCACAAAGTCGGACAGTGCCTTGTTTGATATGTTGACGAATAAAATGACAATCAGTTTCGATGTGTTTCATACGTTCATGATAGACATCATTATGCGTGATGTAAATGACACTTTTATTGTCATGGTAGAGAGGCGTAACATGAGAATGAGGAACTCTCATGTCACTGAGGAGCCAGCAAAGCCAAATGATTTCTTGAGTAGCATCAACAATCACACGATATTCAGATTCAGCACTTGAGAAAGAAGCCACCGATTTTTGTTGCTACGCCAAGAAATAAGGGATCCTTCTAAGAAGATGCAGAGACCAGTTGTAGACCACCGATCAGTGGGATCATCTGCCCAACTAGCATCAAAGTAGGCATGCAGCTCAAGAGAGGAACTAGAGGGAAAATGAAAACCATGAAATAACTATCACTTGATGTAGCAGAGTAAATGAAGAACGACGTCATAGTGAGTCGAGCAGAGGGAAGATATAAACTGACTAATAATATAAAACTTTGAGAAAATCCCTTGGAAACAAGACGAGCTTTATACCGTTCAATAGAGCCATCAGATTTTGTTTTGATTTTGTATATCCATTTACACCCAATCACAGATTTTACTAGTAGAAGATCAATTTAATCCCATATGTGGACTTTTTTGAAGAGACTGTAATTCTTCATTCATAGCTTGCTGCCAAATAGGGTTAGAACTAGCCCCATATAAAAGTGAGGTTCATATTGAGTGAGAGTAGTAGAGAAACAATGGAAATCCCTAAATTTAACAGGAATTTTTATCACCCTTGTAGAACGACGAAGAGAATGAGGATCGCCTGGAGAGAACAAATGAGAGCCAGAGGTGTTAGTGATGAATCCAGCAGGTGATACACACAGTGGGAGATCAGCTGTAGAAGGACCATCTAAGGGAAGCACATTAGAGTCATCATCGGGAAACAAGATAAGAGTGCTATTTGTAAAGAGGATATGGGGCTAGGAATGGATAGACTAAAATTTGGAAACAGATGAGAACATGTGATTTTCCTTAAAGATGACATGACGAGAGATATGGAGGCGATTGGAGATTGGATCCCAAAATCTATACCTTTTGTATTCAATGCCATATCCTAATAAACAACACAATCGAGCTCAAATTCCTAATTTTGTGTGTTCATGGGGCTGAAGAAGGACGAAGCGAATACAACCAAATACTTTAAGAAGGTTAAAATTGGGAGGTGTACCATAGAGTTTTTCATAAGGGCATTGATTGGCTAGAACATGAGATAGAATGCGATCAATGGTGTAGACACTAGTGATGGTAGCTTCTCCTCAGAAATATTCAGGACGGGAGGAAGAGATGCTAAAGGTATTGAACAATTATGACCCATATCATCACTATTTGTAAAAGACATTGTGTTTTTGTACAAATTAACTATGTGACAAAAGAAAATTGCTATTTTATCATTATATAATTGGATTACTTGGATATATTAATGATAAAAGTCCATATGGTTAAATCAGATTAATAAGATATAAGATAGTATTAATCCACGAACAATTTAATCATTAAATATCCCTAGTCGTAATATTATCGAGACTGGACATCGATAATGTGGAATAGACTAGTATTACACCTGTGCTCGTTATGGAAGCTTAACAGCATAGTTCTCATATATTTAGGTATTGAATACTTATGCAAGTGTAATAAGAGGTTCTGTTAGTCGTTAGACCGGAAATAGCTTCGCTCTAGATAGACCCATCGGAGTCCCATTGGTTTTATAACTATGTGTCTCAGGGTAGGTGTATTTGATCTTTAACCTGAGACTTGCATCGCTATTACTTGCGACAATAAATTTACTTTGGTATTGGTCGTCCAGAGCTTTAAAAGGTTCTATGTACGCCTCTACTGGGTTTACTGAGAATCGTAGTATATTAGATGTGATGTCAATATGGGAGTATCACTTCAGTCATATGGAGATGATGGTCACACATGATACGATACTAGTACTCTTAAATACTACATTTATCGGGATAATATGACTGGGTCATGACTATCCGATTACAGAGACTAGTTACGCGGGATCCAATATATGATTCGTACGGGGCAAACACAGAGCCAGTCCTAGGCCTACCATGTGACATCCGATACTGGATCTTATTACGCAATACATTGTATAACTACGCCTGATACAAATTATATTCATCATTGAATATTTCTGGAGAATTGGGTAGGCACGGTGCTTTGCTAGAAGTCAACCATGTCTTGTAAATTGGTGAGAATGTGGTACAGGGTACGCACGTGTTCGGATAGTCTGATGACCGTATTTACTGCCAACATATCCAGGAATCTCTTGGGGCACTTCCCAAAGATTCACCAATGACATTTGACTCGAATAAAATTAATCTGGGATTAATTATGAGAGAGAAAATTAATCTGGGATTAATTGATGCAAGAATTAATTTGGGATTAATTCGTACAGAAGAGAGAATGCGATTAATTTAGAATTAATTGATAAAATAAATTTAATAGTTAAATTGGATTTTTCTATTTAATTTATTTATTTGGGCTAAAATAATATATTAGATATATTAATTGAAATTAGGTTTCAATACGAAAGTAAAATTGGATTTTAATTTGAGCGAGCGAATTAATTTGGAATTAATTCGTAAGCGACTATCGTAATAATTTTACGAGACATAGTTATTTAATTAAATTGGATTTAATTATGTAGTGACAGGAAATTCGTTTAATTCGGAATTAAATGAATCTGAGCCCAAGCTAAGTTGTGTGTCGTGTAAGCCATCTTAAATTTGGAATTTAAAAGTAATGGGACCCACTTCACTTACATCAATTATCAAAATGTGATGTGAGCAGTTGGCAAAATTAAATGTGGCATTTACAAACATAACTACCAACTTTGCTAACACACACTATTCACACTTCTCTCTTTCCTCTCCTTTTTGCCATTGCTGATTGCTCTCTCCCATTGGAGGAAAATTTTTGTTTCAAAAATTTATTCAAGCTAGCACTTTGGGAGTCAAATAAGATGATAGAGAAACTCACCCAAGAGTTTATCAACTCATCTTCAAGCTTGAAGCTTCATCATCCAAAAAATATTTTGAATTTTCTCCAAATCAATGTAAGTTTTTTCCGCAACTTTACTTGATAATTCACACAATAATCATGTTTAGGATCTTGGACATGTCTTAGAGACACTAACAATGGTATCAAAGCCTGCTGAATGTGATTTGGAAATCTAGGGTTCATGACTTTAATTTGGGGATTTTATGCTTGGAGCATGTTAATTCAAAATTGATTGTGTGGTTGATGATGACTTAAAGTTATGCATTGTTGGATTTGTGAAATCCTAAGCTTGGCCGAATTTGACCCTAGTATATCTCATGGTATTTTTTTTTTTTTGATTTTTGACACTTGGATGTGCTATAAGCATGAAATAAATGTTAATTGTTGATTTAATTGGATTGAAATCAAAATTGAATGTTAATTTCATGTAATTGCCGTGAATGAGCCTGTTGTTAGATGAATTTATTTTAGTTCAATTTGTGTGGACATGAATTGGAATGTAAAACATGATTAATTAAATTAATTATTGTTTTAGAAATATTAGATTAATTAATTAGTTGTATTAATTACATTTTAATTGGATTAATATGATTTTTGGAATATTGTGTTAATGTAATTTGGATTAATGGGCTTGGTTGGGCCAAGTATGGTTATGGACAATTGGGTTGGATCCAATTGGGCCTAAACCAATTCCATAAAGTCCAAAATATAACTTCTGTGTCTTTTAATAATTTAATTAGGCCTAATGGGCCAAAATTAATTTTTAGCACAGGGTGATTCCTAAATGGGCCAAGACATTATGAGTTGGATCCATAATGGCCAAAAGCCAATGCCTAAAGAATTAATTAAAAGCTCATTAGACTTAATTGAATTAGCATTGGATGTTAATTGGGCCTTTGAGACCAATTTAGATTGGATTTGGAATCCAAGTCTAAAAAGGCACTAAAATAAGTGTAATTGTTTAATTTGGAATCAAACATGAATTAGTATTGGATACAATTTAAATTGAATTTAAAATTATAGTTCGATATAATTCAAGAATATTTACTTTGAGTATTTATTCTTAAACGAGTTGGACTCGCGCAAATCAAATCATTGTATGAACATTGGATGGTCATTAATTGAAGAGTAATTAATTAGATTAGATTGATTGACAACATGTTATGTGTGAATACTTGGATGTATTTGTATGAATAATGTATATCAGATGGATATTAGATAAGTGGGACAATTTTGGAAATTGTTGTAAATATGGTATTTATTTGGAATTGGACCTGCGTGTCCAGCCTATCGCCTCTTATACTCTTTGTATTTCTCTTCTCACTAATTCCCCTCAATATAAATGAGGTTTCTTATTGTATTATGTAATTGGGTAGAAGAATGTAAAGTGCTAGCGGGAGAGAGAAAAGAGAGAGTTTTGTTTTAGGAATAAAATGTGATATCCATCCTTATATCATTATTAATTTATCACACCTTATTATGCTTTTAGAATGCATGTTTAAGGGTGTATGATGAGACCTAATTAAAGATAATAAATTGGTTGTTAATTTATGAAAAACACCCGCACTTTAATATTAAGCGTTTTCCTTCCATTAAGTGGTTCATTCTCAATACCCAAGATTGGCTTTGATTTGTTACCCAAAGTCAAGATCATTGTCTATCGCGGATGTGTGTGAACCATGAAAGCTCTGTTATACATCGCATGTCTTGGGAAGTTGTGACTTGTTGGCTAAAGTCAAGGTCACTTCTGTATATCGACGTGGATTTTGAAGCTTTCCCACTGTCAATGGGTCGTGTTTAACTGGAATCATTAAGCTTGTTGAGCCAAAGCCAAGGCTTAGTTGATTCAGAGGAAACATGTTAGGAAATATATTGGATATATGTTTTGGACTTGAATGTCCACCAATCAGATCTAGGAATCGGATTGGATCCAATTGATCTTAGAGATCTACCTAGTTAAGTTTTATACAGCTTGTTGGCCAAAGTCAAGGTTGTGTATTATTTAACGGGATCCTAGCTCACTAGGAAACTAGGTTTCCTGAGTACTCAACAGAGGGTTAGAGGCTCGACGAAAAATAGTGGGAAGCCAGTATAAAATTTGCAATTTTGTTTAATACATGGTAATGCGCGCTCTATTATTATTTATGGTCATTATATATATTATTTGGACTAATATTTTGTTGTTTTATTTGAACAGTTGGATTGTACTAAACACTACTCCATTTGTAGTTGGTTATATAGTTGGACTATAGTAGCCATTGCATTTACGTGTACTCGAAATATTTGATTGGATAGTTGGACTATAGAAATCAAGATGGCTGGAAAGATTAGCATTAGAGACATAATCATGGGCGAGAATGTTCTTAACGATGCCAATTTTCCAAATTGGGAAATGAATCTCAAGATAGTCTTGGGAGCTGAGAAGTTACTCTATGTAATAGAGAAACCTCTCAGGCCTGAGCCCGGAGTTGAGCAGCCAATAGAGCATGAGCTTTGAAAGACTCATCGTGATGATAACTTTACTGCTCAATCTATCATGCTTACTGTAATGAATCCTTAATTTCTTCGTCAAAACAAATGATTGGATCCTTATAATATAATGTTGAAATTGAAGGATCTCCTCAGATCTAATATTAGACCTCAGAAGTATGAGTTGCAAAAGAAGCTATTTCGCTCGCGTATGTCAGAGGGTACATCTGTCAAACACTACGTGTCATAGATGATTGCTGACATCGAATAGCTAGCTCAATTGGGCATTACCTTCGAGGCCGAAACTTCTATAAATTTGATCTTAGAGTCTTTACCCAACTGTTGGGGCGGGTTCGTCATGAACTACAATATGATGAACCAGGAGAAAACTCTTCAAGAGTGAATAACTATGCTGAAAGAGGCAGAGCCAAAGCTTCAGAAAGGCAAGAAGCATGTGGCGCATCTTACTTCGACATCTCAGAAGGCCAGTGCTTGGAAGAAGGCTTCTAGGGGTGTGAAGAAGAAAAAGAAAAAGGGCAAGGCTAAATCGTCACAGTCTTCTGGGAAGACAAATGACAAATCCCAAGACGTCTGCCTACATTGTGGCAAACGAGGTCACTGGAAGCGTGACTGCCGTATATACAAGGCAAAGTTGAAGGAAGCAAAGGCGAGCAAGGCTGCAGCTTCAGATATGTTTGTTATTGAAATAAACATGTCCACTACTAGTTTTAAAAATTGGATTTTTGATACTAGATGTGGTACTCACATATGTACTGATGCGTAGGATATACAGATTAGCAGAAGACTGACTTCAGGAGAGATCGACCTACGAGTCGGAAATGGGATGAAAGTCGTTGTTTTGGAAGTTGGCACCTATTTTTTGATCTATCATTGGGGCATGTACTTACATTAGGTGACTATTATTTTGTACATAGTTTGACTAGGAATATCCTCTCTGTATATAGTTTAACCCGATGCGGGTATACCTTTGTATTCCGGAACATGGGGTGCTTTGTTTATAAAGATGAAATTGAGATATGTACAACAAATGTGAATAATAGTATTTATATTTTGAATATAAACGAATCTCAAACATAAAACATGACAAAAAAAAGGCTCAAATTGAGTAAAACATATAAGACTTATCAATGACATTGTCATCTGGGATACATTAACAAAACTTGTATATCCACACTTTCGAAGAGTGAATACTTAGACGAATTTGATCCTAATTCATATAATTTCTGCGAATCTTGTTTGTTAGGCAAAATGCCTAAAACACCTTTTAGTGGTAAAGGTGTACGTGCCACCGAGCTGTTAGCCCTCGTTCATAGTAACGTATGCGGGCTCATGTCCAGCCAGGCTAGATGTGGATATGAATACTTCGTAACCTTTACGGATGATGCATCCCGTTATGGTTATGTGTATCTTATGAAACACAAGTCGGAAACTTTTAAGAAATTCAAAGAGTTTCGACACGAAGTAGAAAAACAGACTGGCAAAAGTATTAAACATTGCGGTCAGACCATGGTGAAGACTACTTAAGCAATGAGTTTTAAAATTACTTGAAAGAATATGGTATTATTTCACAATGGACTCCTCCCGGAACACCTCAATTGAATGATGTGTCCAAACGGAGAAACTGAACTTTGTTGGACATGATAAGGTCAATAATGAGTCACATAGAGCTACCAATTTCCTTCCGGGGATACGCATTAAACAATGCAATACTTATTTTGAATAAGGTTCCGTCAAAGTCTATTGGACAAACTCCATATGAAATATGGACAGAAAAAACCAGGTTTCTCATTCTTGAAGATTTGGTGATGCTAGGCATATGTTAAACATTTGGATGGTACCAAACTAGAACCCAAATTGGATAAGTGTCTATTTGTAGGTTATCCTTGGGAAACCAAAGGATATTACTTCTACAACCCACAAGAGAACAAAATATTTGTTTCTCTCCATACGGTTTTCATAGAAAAAGAATTCAAAAATGTAGTGGTAAGTGGGAGGAAAGTAGAACTCGATGAAAATTGGAGTGATACTGCTCCTAGCACTGACCCCCTCACAGAATACGAACAGTCCATTAGGGATAAGACTGTTCAACAGTCTTCTAATACACAAGAACCACGTAAGTCGGAGAGAGTCAGAAAACAATCTGAGAGGTATGAGTTTCTAATCTCACCTCATTTAGATATTAATCTTATTGAGGAAGATGAACTGGCTACGTATGAAGAAGCAATACAAGGTATCGATTACGCTTTATGGCAAGAAGCCATGAAGTCTGAAATGGATTCCATGTATACCAATCATGTATGGACACTAGTTGATGCACCAGAAGGTATAAAGCCTATTGGTTGTAAATGGGTCTTCAAGAGGAAGACAAACTTGGATGTCAACATACAAACGTACAAAGATAGGCTTGTAGCTAAATGGTATCGTCAACGACATGGTGTCGATTACGATGAAACTTTTTCACCTGTTGCTATGATTAAATCCATTCGAATAATGCTTGATGTTGCTACATATTTTGATTATGAAATATGATAGATGGACATCAAAATCGCTTTTCTTAACATAAATATTTTGGAGGATGTTTATATGCAACAAGCTGTCGGTTTTTTCATGCCAAAACATGCAAACAAGGTTTGCAAGTTAAACCGATCCATTTATGGATTAAAGCAAGCATCACATTCTAAGAACCAACGTTTTGATGAGATCATAAAAGAATATGGTTTCATTCAAAACGAAGATGATTCTTTTGTATATAAGAAGGTTAATGGGAGCACACTGACATTCATTGTCCTATACGTTGATGATGTATTGCTTCTTGGAAATGACATTCCCATGCTACAATCGGTGAAAGCTTGGCTTTCATTAAAATTCTCCATGAAAGACCTGAGAGAAGCAGCCTTTATTATGGGAATAAGGATCTACCGTGATAGATCTAGAAAGCTACTAGCACTCTCCAAGAGCTCATATATTGACAAAATGTTAAAGAGATTCAACATGGATTAGTCCAAGAGGGGGCTGCTTCCAGTGTCATATGGCGTCTCTCTATCTAAGGACATGTGTCCTAAAATTAAAGACGAGAGAGATGTAATGATTCGGATCTCGTATGCTTCTGCAGTCGGATCGATCATGTACGATATGATATGTATGCGACCTAATCTCTCATATGCTATGAGCATGTGCAATTGCTATCAGGCTGATCCAGGTGATGGTCACTGGATTGTTGTAAAGAACACCCTTAAGTATCTTAGACGAACTGAGGATGCTTTATTAGTCTATAAGGAAGAAGAACTTGAAGTGACTGGGTATTCCGATGCAAGTTTCCAAACCGATAACGACTACTTTAAGTCGCAATCAGGGTACATATTTTTTTTGAACAACAGAGCAGTGAGCTGGAAATCTTCAAAGCAAGAGACTGTTACCGATTCAACAACAGAAATAGAATATATTACTGCAGCTGAGGCAGTAAAAGAAGTAGTTTGGATCCGTAAATTCCTAATTCAATTAGGAGTAGTTCCGTTAGCAGCTGAGCCCGTACCTTTGTATTGTGACAATAATGAGGCTATAGTATAGGCTAAGGAACCACGGTCTCATCCACGATCCAAGTATGTACTTCGACGGTTTCATCTGATTTGTAAGATCATACATCATGGCGATGTGAAGATCGAAAAGATCGCATCAGATGATAACATTGCAGATCCGCTGACGAAAGCTATATCATAGTAAAAATTTGAGCAACATGTACATAGTTCAGATGTTAGATACTTGAGTGATTGGCTATGAGCCAAGTGGGAGATTGTTGGACAATTATGACCCATATCATCACTATTTGTAAAAGACGTTGTGTTTTTGTTCGAATTAACTATGTGACAAAAGTAAATTGCTATTTTATCATTATGTAATTGGATTACTTTGATATATTAACGATAAAAGTCCATATGTTTAAATTAGATTAATAAGATATAAGACAATATTAATCCACGAACAGTTTAATCATTAAATATCCCTAGTCGTATTATTATCGAGACTGGACATCGATAATGTGGAATAGACTAGTATTACATTTGTGCGTGTTATGGAAGCTTAACTGCATAGTTCTCATATATTTAGGTATTGGATACTTATGCAAGTGTAATAAGAGGTTCTGTTAGCCGTTGGATCAGGAACAGCTTCGCTCTGGATAGACCCCTCGGAGTCCCATTGGTATTATGACTATGTGTCTATAGGAATTCGAATCAGGGTAGGTGTATCTGATCTTTAACCTGAGACTTGCATAGCTATTATTTGCGACGATAATTTTACTTTGGTATTGGTCGTTCGGAGCTTTAATGGGCTCTGTGTATGTCTCTACTGGGTTACTAAGAATCGTAATGTTTTGGATGTGATGTCAAGATGTGAGAATCACTTCAGTCATATGGAGATGATGGTTACACAGGATACGGTACTAGTACTCTTAAATGCTGCAGCTATAGGGATAATATGACTGGGTCATGACTATCTGATTACAAAGACTAGTTACCTGGGATCCGATATATGCTTCGTACGGGGCAGACACAGATCAGCCTCAGGCCTAGCATGTGACATCTGATACTGGATCGTAATACGCAATACATTGTATAACTATGCCTGATATAGATTATATTCATCGTTGAATATTTCTGGAGAATTGGGTAGGCACGGTGCTTTGCTAGAAGCCAACCATGTCTTGTAAATCGGTGAGAATGTGGTATGGGGTACGCACGTGTTTGGATAGTTCGATGACTGTATTTACTGTCAACATATCTAGGAATCTCTTGGGTCGCTTCCCAAAGATTCACCAATGACATTTAACTCGAATAAAATTAATCTGAGATTAATTGTGAGAGAGAAAATTAATCAAGGATTAATTATGGCAAGAATTAATCTGGGATTAATTCGTACAGAAGAGAAAACATGATTAATTTAAAATTAATCGATAAAATAAATTTAGTAGTTAAATTGGATTTTTCTATTTATTTTATTTATTTGGGCTAAAATAATATATCAGATATATTAATTGAAATTGGATTTCAATACGAAATTAAAATTGGATTTTAATTTGAGCGAGCGAATTAATTTGGAATTAATTCGTAAGCGACTATCGTAATAATTTTACGAGACATAATTATTTAATTAAAATGGATTTAATTATGTAGCAACGGGAAATTTTTTTAATTCAAAATTAAACGAACCCGAGCCTAAGCTAAGTTGTGTGTTGTGTAATGATGAGTGGTAAAACCATCACTTATTCCCACTCATTTGACCTAATGTTTTGTATTGTTTCTCGAGTTTTGTGAACGTTTTGATGTGTTGTGTAGTTATTTTGCAGATAAATAAAATTTGTCTCTTTCGCGTCGCGACGCCGAAGCATTGCGCTTCGCGACGCTGAACCTGCGCCGGATTTGCTAACATGCGTCGTTCGCCATGTGTCAAAATCTGACTGGTCAACTTTGCTAACGTGCGCCGATCATGCTATCTTACGCCGTGCCACGTGTCGCCATCACTACGGACTTGCTAAAATACGCCGCTGCCACGTGTTGCCAATCCAAGGGTGCCGACAGTTGCCGACAGTGATGTCAGCATGACGTTAGCAATGATGTCATGAACAGTGCCACCTCAGCCGATAAGAATCTGAGCCGACGAATCAGCAAGTGACACGTGTCACTATAGTTGGCGTCGCGACGCTGAAGGCTTGAGCGTCGCGACGCTGGAACAGTACCTGCGCCTATAAATAGAGCTTCAGATTTCAGTTTTCAATGTACCTTTCTCTCTGAATCCTCTGATGTAAATAGGGAGTTTTCTATCTAGTTTCTTTTATTTACAGTTTTGTAATAGTAATAGTAGTTTCTTTTTGTAATAATAGTACTTTTACTATTTCAATAGTAATAGTAATTTATTTTTACTATTTACTTTTTACAGTTTTACTATTCAACCATGAGGAGGTAACTTCCCTCTGCCAAGGTGAAAGGTAATTCTTTTACTGTTACTATCTTAGATTAATCTCCCTTAGACACAACATATTCACTATTTTAAAATTGGACTTAACGAGGATACCTGCCAGATTGGTCGGTTGGCTATTATTATAAACCGGATTAATCCTGACTTAATAAAGATACCGCCAGATTGGTCGGTTGGAATTTAATTTTGGTTCCGCCTTTATGGCTGGTTATTTTGGTTCCGCCTTTATGGCTGGTTATTTCTTTACCGCCTACATGGCAGGTTCATGGACAAATTTTACCGCCTTTATGGTTGGTTGGACTTAATATTGACTTAATCAGGGTACCGCCTATATGGTCGGTTGGTTTTAATCTCACAAGTGATTATGTTATACTAAGGGAGATATCTAAGTTAGTATATAGTAAAAGTAATTCCTTTTATCTTGGCAGTTTATTTTCATTTACTTTTCCGCTTTTACTTTCTTGCATTTATTTTTCAGCATTTACTTTATGTCTTTTAAGTTTTCATTAGCCCTAGCCATGTGTCGTAACTAAGTTAGTATCTAGGGTTGTGATGAATTTCAATATAACCGGTTTATAAGAGGTTAGATTATAGTTGGGGTAATTTAAAGATTTATTTATTGAGTCTTAATCTTAATGCTCTTTAATTAACTGGCCATTAATTAAATTGATTAGGTAAACTTAAAATGAACTAGACATAGGTATTTTAAGTTTAAGACCTTAGACTCAATAGCCCACGATCTTCCTTGAGGATAGATAACCCTTTTAATAGATTTCCTTACAGGATAGGAATATACCTGTCGGGCGGGGGTAGCCATAATTGGAACTTAATCTTAATGAATCTAGGTAATTTGGTTGACATAGACATATGGTTCAATTGGATTATACTAGGTATTTGTAATTGACCATCGGAAGAGGCTTTTACGTAAATTAGTGTTCCAGGTTAATAAATCAATACATTACCCAACTATAAGATAACCACTTCATCTTTTAAATAATATTGGAATAAATCACAACCCTGGATAGTTTTATAAATTTGGATTTTTCTCAACCTACTTTTACGCAATTTTATTTACTTGTTTTAAATTTAGAATCATCGTCATTTCAAATCAATCAAATCAAACAATCTGTTAGATACTGGTAATCATTTGGCCCCATAAATTGATAACAAAAAGGTTTTAAGTCCTCGTGTGATCGATACTTTTTATACTACTTGAACGATGCGTGCGCTTGCGTTATACGCGTGTGATTACGCCGGTCATGTAAGCCAACTCAAATTTAGAATTTGAAAGTGGTGGGACCCACTTCACTTACATCAATTGTCAAAATGTGATGTGAGTAGTTGGCAAAATTAAATGTGGCATTTACAAACACAACTACCAACTTTGGTAACACACATTATTCACACTTCTCTATTTCCTCTCTTTTTTGCTATTGCTGAATGCTCTCTTCCCTTGGAGGAAAATTTTTGTTTCAAAAATTTGTTCAAGCTAGCACTTTGGGAGTCAAACAAGGTGATAAGGAAACTCACCCAAGAGTTTATCAACTCATCTTCAAGCTTGGAGCTTCTTCATCCAAAGAAAAATTTTGAATTTTCTCCAAATCAATATAAGTTTTTTTCCGCAACTTTACTTGATAATTCACACAATAATCATGTTTAGGGTCTTGGGCATGTCTTAGAGACACTAACAAAGGGCACGACCTGTATCTAAAATATGCATATGTTTGCGTTCGACTCTCCCATTTTGTTGAGATGTACAGGGACAAGAACGATGACAGATAGTCCCATTTTGATAAATAAAGTGTAAAAAATCAAAATCATTATATTCCATGGTATTCTTAGTGCATGGGTCAGTTGAAT